>CAEGAF010048867.1:0-25172 GCA_903067075.1 Micropoecilia bifurca
TACATTTTTGTTTGTTTATCCTCATCATCAGGGAGGCAGCAGCGTCACGCCGTCTCTCCCCCCCCCCCTCCCCCGGCCTGTTGATATCGCAGCGGGGAGAGTTTTGAATTCAGTCTGTGGCCGCCGCCGCCGCCGCCGCCATGCTGTTGAGCTGAGAGACAGCGACGAACCAAACTTTTATTTTCCAAGCTGTTGCCGCGTTTTGTCTTCGCCAGTAAAAAAGAAAAAGAAAAAGAGGACGCTCTCCACACAGTGAGTACTAGTTTCATGTCTCGCACCGAAGAAGCTTAAGTCTACGAAGGTGTAGTTTGGTAAAAGAACCACAGAGTTTTCTTTCAGACGTTGCTCATGTATCGCACTGCATCGTGCTGCCGCGGAGTTCTCGGCTGCACTTGTTACGCGCTCTCGCTCAAACCTCCAACAGAGGCTCAAAGAGAGAAAAATAGCACTTTATTTATATTATGTGTTTCTTGTTTTGCGGAAACTTTCACCACTAATTTCCCGTGGTTAAAAAACAAACAAACCACACAGTAATTAGTAACGAAATAAATACGTTAAAGAGAGCGCTTTTTGTGGTCACTCCCCTTGAAACGCAAATAACGTCAGAATCAAATACCCATTTAAAGATTAAACATCTCCTTCACCTTTAAAATGCCACTCTGCCACCCAGAGGTCATTCAGGGGTTCTTACCCTTGGCATGCATAAATCAAGGGTGCTCTTTCATTGCAATAACAAAAGCCCATTTACTGTCTGCGCTGAAGCCCAGCCACATAACCACAGTTTATTTGAAGGGCTAGGATGGCGTCTCAGATACCATCACGTAAAGAAATGCATGAAAAGCACAGTGTTGTGTCTCCGTCTGTTTGTTTCCAGCTTTTCAGCTGCATTTCAGTGAAACTGGAGCGTATTTGTAGGTATTGCTGCGAACGTCTCAAGTGAACGCGTATCTAGTCTGAGTAGTAATAGTTTATTGAGCTGCTCTCAGTCCCATTTGCTCTTTGTTTTGGTTGGTGTGTGACATTATATTTATTCTTTTGCTTCCTTTTGACATTTTTACAGTGAAGCACACACAAGCTGTCATAATAGCTTTGGCTTAGTTCTGTTTTGATTGTAAAATGAAGCATATTATTACAGTGTTACAGAAACAATTTGGTCAAGATTGATTTGTCTTGATCAGGCTTTTTTTCCCCAAATTTCTGGCGTTCTTTGCCATCTGATGTCCTAATTAAAATTATGACTGATGCCTTTGTATTTTTGTGCAAAATGCCAACCTTAACATTCTTCATCAGACATGGGTACATCTTTTAAAATTCAATTTTAGGAAATGAGTTTATCACAAGTCATGATTTTGTGATAAGGACAATAACTTTTTCACACTGGGCTAACTTGGCATGAATAGTTTATTAACCCTTAATAAATGTAATATTTGAAAAACAGTTTTATACCACTCAAATAATCTTTGTCAGGAACATTGTGTGTGACAAAAACGCAATCTGGGGTGTCAAAAACGTTTACCAGGCACTTCGACTATTTTATAATTTTGCAGATTTTGCATAACTTTTGCTGCTTTCATACTCTCTCAAAAGCTAGTAAAATGCATGAAACGGTTAAAAGCTCATCTCTAGAGCCTTAAAGCACCTCCTGTATAGTAAAGTACTGGTATACTTTACATCTCATGACCGATTATGAATATTTGAACATTTGAACATGTTCCCCCATGTTTGTTGTTGGTGCCATTTACTGCCCCGCCTCGCTGTCATCTTCACTCATCGTTTCACCAGAATCCATCGGTGCTGACATGCCCCCTCCCTTCTGAGCTCAATAACTAATTCCTCTGCCTCGTTGGCCCTGATTCCACAGGTCCTCAGCTGGGTCACGTCAGATGTAGGGGCAGAAACCTGGATCTTGTCAATCTGACGGGCTGGCTGGCAGTCGAGCGAGCTAGAGTCGTGTCAGGCGGACCCTAAGGCGGGGAGTGGCGGGCGGTAGAGGGGGTTCGAAGAGCCAGCCAGAACAGGATATTGCTGTGTGATCATTCACCAGCAGCAGACAAATCATTAAACCCTGGGCTGCATGCCGATGAGTGGTTCAGGCGTTTCTATCCGTCACTTAAACTTCCCCCTCAGGGTAGAGTTTATGTTGTAAGCTTCTTGCTGTTTTGGCAGGTTTCAGATTTTCTGTTATGATGGTAGCCAGTTGTGTGTGGATTTTGTTGGTTAAGCAGTTTTAAACAACTTTTTCTTTTTCTTTCTCAGTCCGTTGCTTTCACATGTACAGAAAGTGCTCAGTGTTGCTGAATTTAGTAATGGTTTTATCTGAACTGACACTTGACTTGTTTTTTTATTGTTGTTGTTTTTAATGGGTGGATTGATTGGATATGAAAAATGTAATTGTAATGCATTTCTTTATTTGTTTGAATACTGTTGGAGAAAAACTAAGTATAGATAGAAGTATATTGAACCCATAAAATTCAAGTGTATGGAATTAACTTACAACAGTCTGCATGAAATCACACACAGGCTGACCTATTTCCATAGTTCTCATTTGAAATGAATACAGATTGCAGGCTGTCTCACTGAATGCCTTCTTTTAGATCTGAACTTTGTGCAAAAATGACTTTTTTGTTCGTTTTTTTTTTTTATGTGAGCATTTATTTGCTTGGATTCCTGCTTTAAGTCTCGGGCCAAGCTCTGGCTGTTTGTCAGATTTTCACTCTTTTTACAAACTGGGTGCATTAAAATCTGCCCTGACTGGAGGAGATCCAGCTCAAGTGGAGAGCACATACCACGTTCAGGTTCCAAATGCAATTTGCCAATCTAAAAAGGCCTTTGGTGTAGAGATGTCACGGCTCCTTGCATGCCAGCTCTGAGAGATTTTTGGACCCCTAATGGGTTTGATGGTGAACACTATTCATGCATGCCACATACATTCCTTTTGGTTGTTTTCCAGTCAGAGGCCTGGGTGAGTTGCCTGCAAATCACCTGATCTTGATCTGCTGTTGTAGCCATCAGTTTAGAAAAGGTGACATCTGTGACGGAGATGCATAGTTAATGGCAGATTTTTTTCTTCTTCTCAGTGTAACTTATACAGACTGTAACCCGAAAGATGAAAGAGCTCATATTCACAGTGATGGTTTTCTTTTAGATATCAGGTTAAGGAAAGAAAAAGGGGGGAGAGTTTGACTGTCTTGATCCTGGAGGCATCCAGTCAGTCAGTGTTGCTTTGATGTGAAAAGTGTGCTAGATTTCAGACTTTTTGGGCAACCCCCCCGCCTCCATTTCAAAGCCACAGTCCCCCCCTGCCACACCCATCCACTGTACCCCGGCACCCTCAGGCTGGAGTAATCTCACACTGGCAAAGACGGCAGCATCTGGATGCATATCAGCTGCAGACATGTGGCATGTGAAGGCACTTGGAGTTAACACAGCGCATTCCAAAGATATCTCAGCAAAACTGCCTCACCATTTAGTGTGGGTTTTAAAAAGAAGGTAAATGCTGGATGTTAAGCTTTGTTGGCCGTTTGGTGCTAAATGAAAGAACATTACTTGCTTGTGATTATTAAGAGGACGTAAAATGATCCATGGTTTTTAAAACTTCTTGCTCTGATCAACTTTCTTGTCCCTGCTGAAGCTGCTGCTACTACGTTTTGCCTCAGAAAGGGCGTGTGCAGTAAGATGTGCGTCTAGGCCTGTCGCAGTAGGCAAAACAATCAATTACTTCCATAATGAAATCAAATGAACTCAATTTCCATTTTCATCCACCAAAAACTGGAAGACAAAAGTCTTCAGTCTGGTTCATTGGTCTCATCTAGCCTCCCCTTCTCCCCCCCCTCTTTTTTAAAGGACAATTTATTTACAGAGACACCACAATTCCTTTTATTTGTTATTTATATATTTTTATATTTATGCAATTAGCATAGTAATACTCGACAATGGTCTTAAAACGACATCGCTTTCATCTCAAGTTATCATGCAGGATGCGCGTCATGTCGCAGTAAAAGTGAAGAAGGAGCATTCCTTGGCTTTCATTGACCCAAACCAGTGTGCATGCAGTAATCAGATTACTGAAAACTCCCGGAAATCTGTGAACATTCCCAAGATGTTACACTGCACAGCTTTAGAGTGATACTGCTGAGAGCGCAGTAAGCTCCCCGATCTGTTGCTGCAGGGCCGCTGACAGCTTACTTGGATGTTTTGAAAAGGTTCCCAGTGTTGTGTTGCCGAGAGCAGAGAGCTGGAAGGGAATGGATGTGGAGGTGGGGAGCGCAGTCTACATACAGTACATTCTGTTGTTATTGGAGCGCGTCGTTATCACAGCTAACCGGTGGAGGTGTTTTTCCGTTGGACCTTTCTGTTAAATGTTTGAAGATGATTTGAATAAGGGGGGAAGTTAGGGAAATACATTTCCAGTTTTCTTCTATATTTTCTTGTTGATCCTGCTAGTTGGATTTGCACATAAGGAAGATGGTGTGCGCATCACAGAATTGTTGCCCGGGGGATGCAAACAGTCTTTGCCGTTTCCATTTTCATGCGTAGTAAAGGGCTGCAAAGCACCGCCTCAACCTGCTGTCCCTTTTCACTCAGTCGTAGGAGAGACCAATATGTCCCCTCAACAATGGCCACACTCCCACAGACACAAGACCCTAACCTCGGCCCCCTCCCCCTCCTCCTTCTTGCCCCGGTACCCCAATTTCCCCCTCCCCCTCTTCAATTGTGCGCCTTTCCAGAGGCGTGAGCCGTGCGCCGTTGCTCTCCGATGCCGAGCAGTGACATGGGGATCGGAAAGCTTTCCTCGCTTCTGTCACACTCTCAGGTGGCACGCGCTTAAATAAAATGCATCTGGAAGGCATAAACTATGTCTCAGCCATATGTAGCATCGTGGATTTATGACGCTGAAGGCAGATAGAGGTGAGGGAGTGTTAGGGGGAGAAACTGAGAGAAGGTTTACCGGCGACTGTAAAGGGAGAAGGTGCTCACATGTTTTGATTATGTTATATATATTTTTTTTGTGCAAGCCAAGAGCTGGTTTCCCTCATTTTGCAAGATGTTTTCACTGACCAAATGGTAAGATTCAGCTCAGGCACATGCCTTGTCGACACGGTTGAACGTTACGACTGATGGCAGTGTTGACACCTTTTTTCTTCTTCTGCAGAATATGGATGGATGCCGTGTCTTTTAGATTTGCTTTGTGCAGTGTGGGATCTGTGCAGCATGGTGCATGCTATTTTTATCCAAATCTCATATGAGAAGTAAATAATTTAGCATTGTTAGGTTGCAGGTTTTTGGAAGGCAGCGATGGGAAGTGCACAGTGATGTTTTTCAGAGGAAAGGTACAGAAAGTCAAAGCCCTGGTGATTTTTCTCTTTTTATGCCTAAATTTTTTTTTACATGCTTTGTTCTAGAGGAGGAAGTCCAAATGTCATCTTCCGTTCCACAAGTTGCTGCTGTCAACCTGGACACTGAGAGGCTTGTTTGTGAGCGCTGGGTGCAGGTAGAGAAGCGTGCCATTTTCATTTTTTTTTACATCAAAGAGCAAGCTGTAAGCATCTCGTCGTCTCACCTGCACGCATAGAGGAGACCACTTTTTCCACAGTGTTTGCAAGAGCTAGTTTATCCTTTTAACTACATTAAGTGTTTTGCAGCTTCACATGTTCTGCATTCTGTTTTGAAAGTTTTTCTTGCATGCAGCATTTAATTTGCCAGCGTAAAAACGAGACCTGGTTTTATTATTGCCACAGCATAGGTTACCACTTCACAATTGTCAGTTAAAAAAAACCTACATCTTGTTAATCTAGATTTGTTGTATTAGTTTATTCTTTTGTGCTTTGAGATGCTTCTGATTCCTGCATCTTTCCTTATAGATTACATTTCCGTTGGTGCTGAATTGCCAGAGGAAATTACCTCTAAATTGATTTCTGTAATTACTTGGAAATGAACAGCTCATGCTTGACAGTCCTGAAGATGGATGTGCTAATGAGCAGAAAAAAGAGAGGAATCATTGATGAATGCTCTTAAGCTGTGCGTTTTAGACAAGTAGGTAGGAATTGTGAGAGTGAAATGTATCCCCTGAAGACAAATACTGGCTGCTGCTGCTGCTGCTGCTGCTTGACCCGTCTGGCTTTGGGATGGGGTCGAGACCCTGCTCTCACTTCTCTGGTCGCCTTGTCTTATCTGGGCTTGGTTGTGAATTGCTGTTTAAAATGTATCAGCTTAAGTACTTAAATCCTGCACTGGCTGGTCAGTCTGTCAACACATTGCATCGTCTAATCTATTAAATCTATGTGCTACTGCTGTAAGCTTTTAAAGGCAGATAAAATGAGGAGCTAATAGCAGGTTTGGAGTTTGCACATATTCCAGTTAGGCAGTAAGATCAGTCAGTTAAATATAACAGAAAACAATATAAATTCCTTCATGTAAGGGAATTTTTATTCATTAAAATTGACTAGTGGTAATTAATACCATGCAGTGATTAAACTCAGAATCCTGTAAAGCAAAACACATCTGTAAGCTACACAAAGTCTTCTTGCTAGCCGGTGGATTTCTTGGTGCGCTCTATTTGTGGAAGCTAGCTGGCTGGTGGGCTGCTCCAGTAACTATGGTGACCGTGTCCCCAGTAAGCCTCGGAGCAACCCCCAGCTTTGCACGTCTGATTTGTGAAAGAAGTGATGCATGTCTGCAAAGTAGAGATTCGGACAGTGACCTTTTCCTTCTGTTTTCTTTCTCATGCCATCGTCTCCACACTATACCCCCCCTCACATGCACACACACGCACAGATACACACATAGTCAAACAATCCTCCAGCTACTGCAAGTAAAATAACCAAAGTTTTGGGAGGGTGTTTTGGTAGATTTCTTTAAAAACATTCAGTGATTCTGTCACTGAATATTGCGAGTAAATTAACCATTTTCCAGATCCTCTTCATTCTTTTTCATCATATGACAAAAATATAAGCTTAGTATGGGAACTAAGTGCATTTGGAGACCATCCAGCTGGCCATATATATTATTGTCATGCACAATATGAATGCATTGTACTTGAAATATGATACCCTATCAAATATTGCATCCAAATATGTGTGGATGCAATATTGCTGTCATTAATATTGCAATTACAATTGTGATTCAGTATGTTACTGCGAAATCCTCCTTGTTATTGAGCAGAGATAAAAATAATCTCCTATTGTTATGCTGTTAAACAAGTCAGTAATTTACTGTCACGTTGAGGAGATTCCCACATGTGAACAATTATACGAGATACGATGGCTTACAATTGGAGAGAGTGATGCAGCTCTGCATTGAAGCAAAGGCATAAGGGTTCCAAAGGCAACATTTTGATTTGTCTTCATCCTGTTTTCTGATTAGCACAGCTAAAATAAAGATTTCTAAATCCAGCAAGTTCTGTGACGGATGGGTTGAAAGTTCAGAAGGATAAAACCCAGACCCTTGGCTGTTCTCTCTTCAGCCTTTCTGTTATCTCATAATGTCCCACTTTCTTTTGCAGAAAATGTCTTCAGAAAATAGTTTTTTTTAAAAAAAAAAAAAAACTACTTTGCTCTTTTCAAAATTCAGTTTTTTTAAACACATCTAAAAAGAGCAGTCTTTGTCACTCAGTACAGACTTCCACAGTAAATAGTGTTTTAAAAGTACAAACTAATCACTCAGCTATTGTGCTTTCAATAACCAGAATGAGAGATCTGCAATTTTAGTTGCTAACTAATCAATCAGGCTAAAGAAATAAAAAATAAATGAAAAATGTGTGACTCCCGATCATTAGCAATTTTGTCTTGTTGCATCACCAGTTATTAATCTTATTGCAAAGGGCAAACATGTAGATTACCAATCCAGTATTTGAATGGTAACATAAATATTTTTTAAGATGTTAAAGTAATTGTACAAGCTCAAAGGCAATCAATCTGCAGCTGCATTTCTTTGTTTCAAATACATTTCTGGAATGGAAAAAATGTTTACTTTTCAAAAATCTAATTTTGTGAATTATTTTTCTTGTCTCTTGAACTAAAATTTTTTTTAAATGTTTTGCTTTTTTTGTTCTGCACATAGATGCCTTTTAGTAGCTTCATATTATTTAAAGTATCGAACTGACTCAGCATTGGCCAACGTCCACTTTTAGATAACTCAAAAAGAAAACTGACGGAGAAAAAAATCCTGATTAGAGCATCCATACTTATAACCCAGGATCAAATTTTGTGAATTATGAATTACGAGGCATATTTAACCGTTTTTGTGTTTTTATTGGGTTTTTGATGCTATAAACATTTATAGCTATTTAATCTTATTTGTATGTAATATTTCATAGTGTAATGTAAACGTTTGTCTGTTTTACAGATCTAGGTTGCTGCGTCGGTGCTGAGCCTCACTCACTCGTTTCCAACTGTGTGAAGAAAAGTGCAAAGAAGATTTAATGAATCAGTATTCGCTAGCTGACGCTATGACCGACAAGTAAGTTTGTCTCTTCCATGAAGTTTTTGAGTGTCATACCTTTTTTTTTTTTACTGGATGCTTGTTTGAATATTAAGGTCGAGGAGGATGCAATCTGCGGTTGCTCTTCTCATTGTTTCCCCATGTTGGATGAGAAGAAGGGATCGCTTTGCACAGAGAGAAGTGTGTCGTTGTGGTGGGGGGCTGGTATAAAGACAGTCTTGTGTTGCCCCTGAAGACATATGACATTTGCATCAGGGCTGATTTGCATTCCTGTTCACTGTGGTCGGTATGTTGCTGCTACGTTTAGCTGCTCTTTATTTTCCTGACAAAATAACACAGCTACTGGGTTTTGAGGCTCTTCCATCCCAGCTCTTCCTCCTAAAACTTCTTTGCATTCTCTCTTTTTGTGGCTCACCTCTTTATCTACGTTCCTTCGGATCACATCTCTTTCTGCTCTCTGTCTCCTTGTTTTTTTGTTTCTTTTGTAACTCTGCCTCTTTGTATCTCAGTCCAGTGTTCCTGACTTTGACCTGTAGACCAAGAAGAATTGGAGTGCAGTAAGCAAAATAATCTGACGTCAGCATTCATAATAAGCGGAATAAGTGGTGCTGGCCAGTCAGCTGAATGGGGTGAATTCAAGCAAAACAAAGACTTGCTTTTCCCAGTTAAACAGTTTCAGTGTTTGCAGAAGGTTTATGTCATGAGTACATATTACCTTATGTAAAAATAGGTCAGTATCTGAGTGCACTGCCATCTTCTACCCACTTATTGCTAATGCACCTGTTCACCCCTTTGAGGGCGGAAATATAAAAAGGCGGTGGGTTGGTTAGTCGACTTTTCTATGAAACGAGCCTCAGGGTGCCTTCTTTGCATCCAATTATGTCAGCATAAGATACACCACATCTCTTTGAGCAGAAGAATGCAACATCTCCCCAGAGGGGGATTAATCCTGAAAATTAAAAAAAAAAAAAAAAGCTATTCCTCTTAAGCTATTCTTTTCATGTGTTCGTACTCAAGAATTTATTCTTTCATTCATTCTAACGCAACACAACAAAGGAAATGATATTTGCAGAGAGTGTAATTTTAAAACCAGATGCAAAAAATTGATGCGGTTATGGGATCTGTGATGCTTTTTAAGTAAGAGATGACAAACGTTGACAACTTTCTTTGTTGGATCTAAAGTATCCAAGCAACCAAAAGATGGTGCCTCTTCTGGAGGGGGTGTTGTTATTGTGTGCTAGAAGGATTGTTTGAGTGAGGAGAATGATAAATGTTGTGCTAGAAGGAAGCAAGGGGAAAAGTTGGAGGACGCTGCCCCCCGACAGCGACCGAGAACAAAGCCCCCCTCGACGTGGGACTACTCGGGATTTGTACAAAGGCAGAAGAAGATTGCTACTTATTTTCTCTTCAACACACACTTGCATGACCCTCAGCCTTTCTTTCTCCCTGCGCCTCAGTCATCAGCAAACATTTACACTTTGTAGGATATCAGTGGATGCTCCATGAGAAATGTAAATCCTACTTGGTATTCGCAGATACAAGCTAACGTGGACACGTCTAACAAGTGGAATAGTGCGTCTCTAATGATTTTTTTTTTCTCATTTGACTCCTACAGACTTTCCATGGGAGGATAAAGTGGGAAATGTAGGAAATATGCAATTACGTCGAGACTGGGGATAATTTAAATTAGCTGTATTCAATCCAAATAAATGTTTTTGTTTTGGGTTTTTTTGCCATATGAAGGCATCCATCACACATTTGCAAGTTAAACAACAATAACAAAAATCAAATATAGATGCCCAAAATCATTGGAAAAAATGTATAGGGCATGTAGGGGCCTTGGCCTTAATTTCCTTTAAATGTGGGACGTTTAAGGAACAACACAGATTTATTTTCAGTCATTTTTTTGCATTTTTTTCCTGGTTATTATTATATTCCACATTTTTGTTTATTCCCAGAAATTCTTTTTGAAAATTTCCAAAGTTAATTGTGAAGTTCTGCTAAAAGAACACAATTACTGTAAAAGAGGATACTTCAAAAGTGAGTATCTTATAATCATGACAAAATTGCCACTTTACAATGTCATTAAATTCTTCATGTTTACTTTGTTTCCAAACATTTTTTACTTTATTTCATTTATTTTTTTCATATTTGAAACTTCTGTTTAAGAAGTTGGTCATTTTTCTTCTGATAATTTTCTCCTGCATCAGTGGAAATGCACATTAAAGTTTGGCCTTCTGCTGTGCCTGGATGTGATGAGCAGGCAGGTTTCTAAAGCCAGATGTTCTCCTCGGAGCCTGCAGATGAGCATTCCTGATGTTTAATCCCAAACTCTGGATAATCTCGTTAAAGATGTGTGTCCACTCATCCTAAATTTGGATTAGCTGGAATTAACTTATTTGTCCTTTTTGTTGTTGTTTTTAAACAAGATTTACACATAGGATTATAGTAGTATTTAATTTTAGAAGATTAATTACTAAACCAGACTCTTTATAATAAAGCGTAAAACTGCATTGTTAATGCTATTTCCAATTTATCTCAGGAGAGCAATCGTAGAATTAAAGTTATAATGGATAAAATTCAATGTTACGTAAATCTAAAAACTACGGTATCATGTTTTGTGATATATCTCTAAAACTTTTTCACAAAGGAGAAGTCTTTGTCTGCTTGTCTGTTTATATATTTCTTTTCTTTGTGTGCTGGGAGACTTTTCTATCAAAGCTTGTTTGTTTTTTTGTCTTCTGCTCTTTGAGTCTCACTTCCCTCGTCCACCTGTGCTGGTGTTTACTGACGGCCTTGTCAGAGACTTGGGATGTTTATAGTTCCACAGCAAGGAAGGCTGCTCAGGGTGTGTGTTTCTCTGAGAGGGCTAAAATAACAAACTGTCATAGAGATATGGGAGCACTTCCCAGCTGCCTACTCTGTTTTAATATGTCTGCTTTGCCTTTTTGCATCAGTCAAGGTCCTCTGTGTGTGCGTTCACGTAAGTCTCAGTACAACGTAACCCTTTAAGAGCTTTTGAGAGGTGCAAACCTCTAAAAAGCTCTTGTCTTTCTTGTGAACACATCCTCAAATAACTGAAATCGTGTGTTGCGCTGAAGTGTTTAGTTTGCACTTCCAATCTGTGAGGGTCCTGAAGTGCAACCATAGCCACTGTTGTTCTGGTTTGAGAAGTTTTCAAAAGACCTTCTTTTCCCAGCTGTCATTCATCTCCACTCATCAATTAAAAACTATAGTCTTGTGACATCTCCATTTCCTCTGTGTCACCCCTGCGGACCGCCGTGTCACCAAGGGCGGTGTTTGCGGGGCGCTGCTCGTCTCGCACCCACACTTGTTGCCTCCGTAGCACATCCTGAATTGAGACATATGAAGGCGTGGTGTCATTAGGATTCGTGGCGGCATTGTAGAAACTTTAGATCAACTGTCACACGGTTTTGTGGGAGCCAGGGAAATCTAGTTCAAAGTACTTCCTGAAGATGTCGAGGGGGATGCACTCTTTGACCTGAGGCTCATCAATCTTATGCATCTGTCAGCTTCTCCTACTGCTCTGTAGACTCCGTCTGGAGATGTTATGTGGTAATTGCACATATTGTATATTTGTGCTTGTTGTAACCATGTTTCTATCGGTGCTTGCATGATTATGTCAACTTGGGGTGCGTTAACATAACTGAGATAGTTTTGAAGTTCCTATATTGATAAGATTCTTATAAAATGGTAGGAAATAAAACTATTCCAAAAGGAGAACGTTTTATTTTTTCCCGTTTCATGTGTCCAATTGAAGCTTCCAACTGGATTGTCAAATCTGACTTTTTTAAAGTTGACTGAAAACTCACCAGCTCCGAGTCTGAAATTAGATTTGGCAGCAATGCCGAAAGTTTTAGCAGCTGCAATAATACATTTTTATTTGAGCATCTCTTTCTTTCAAATACTATGTTCTACAGTGTTTTTATCAATTTTATATATTGACATACTTCTACATGACCAACTGGCACAGGTTATTCTCATTGTCTGTTCATGTTTATCTTGCATACAAACCGGTGTCATTCCCAGCTTTAAGTTCAACCATCAATTGGAAGTGCAGTGCAGCAGAGGTTATCATTTTTGTTTGAACTCTACTTTGAACTGCAATCAGCCCTAACCAATGTTGCCTACTTTCATTAGTAAACAGTTTTGAACTGTAAACTTGGGAGCACATCCAAGATAGATGGGGTCAATAAAAAATGCCAGTGTTGGTAGCAGTTTTTTTGTGATTTATCCCTGCTTAACATAATCTGATTATTCTTTTTATGCGCCAAACTAGGGAAACTGGCTAATACAGCTGATTCTGCATATTTGGGTTGATTTAGCTGACCTGATTTCAGTTGTGAACCTGTGGGCTCTTGCGACACATTTTGGTTGGGTTTGAATTGTCTTGGTAATCATGATATAAGATCTCACTGCATGTTGATAATGAATTGATTCTGTACATAGTCTCAGTGGAAAAAGTCCAGGCTTTTTTTTTCTACGGAGGACTGTGGGGAATAAAAGCTGATCTGTTGGAAGAATGTTTTCAGCTTTGGTGTAGGGGTTTTCATTTTGCTCAGGGAAGCAGTCTAAATGAACAGACTGGAAACTGTTGTGAATAGAGGCCCAGCCATCTGTCACAATAGCAAGAGGATTTCTGAGGGCAAAAAAAAAAATCTTGTTTCCATGCACACAAGTGTTAGAACTGTCCAGCTGACTGCAAATTCCTCTGGAAGCATTCAGTCCTTTAAATTTAACTACTGATGCACAATGTTTTGAAAAAACCCTTGCAATCAGCTATTGCTTCATTGACAGTCTTCTTCAGCAAATTGCAAGTCCTTTTATCAGATAAAAAGTCAAACACATGATACAGATGTCACAGAGCTGATGTTCCTCTCAGATTGTTTGTCATTGCTTAGAAATGTGATTTATTATTTTTCGAGTAGTTTGTATTCTTCTTTGGATGGGTAAATTTGGCATATTAATCAAAGTGTGGTGCGATTTAAGAGTTTTGATGTATAACACGTGTTCATTTGCTTTAACTATGTCTTGACAAACTAACCACACACCTCTAACCTTCTTCCCCTTTTAGGCATGCGTACATCACATAACTGTCTTGTCTGATCTGTGTGTCTTCTCCCCATCCCTAGCCTGAGGATATTATAATTCTCTCCAGTGGAAGAGCGTCGCATCTTTTAGGAGCCACAGGTCAGAAACTCTACTCCTCTACCTCCTCTCTTCCTCCCTCACTCCATGTTTGCTGTGCAGACCGATATTGAGCTGCTTTGAGGCCCGCAAGCTTTAAAACAAGTGTTACCTGCTTAGCCAACCCACACTTGCACCTGTCTTGACGTTTTACTTGTTTTCTTTTATCCTTAACCTTTCCTGCATGACCACACCTGGGTCACCAAGCTGGGATTTGATTGTTTTTTTGTTTTTTTTTTTGTAACCTTTGTGCTTTTCCACCAATCATTCCTGAAGCGACTCATTGTTGCTTTTGGTATTTTCCTCACTTTAACTTGACAATTTCTTTATTTGCTCAAAGAATTTTTTTTTTGTGTACCTGATGGTGTTTTTAATGAAAGGCTTTCTTGGCTGCCTTGCACTGGTGTTTCGGACAGCAAACTTTGCTCTGCTTTTATTTTCCTGAGCGACTGCTCTACACAGCAATTACTCAGTCATAGTCTAGCAACTGTAACTCTAGAGCACTAAAGCTTTTCTCCAAATGCCAAAGTGCTACAGATATGGCTGCAGTAAGAAAAATAAGATCATATATTTACTATATTGGCACAAGAGCATATTTATAAAATGACTGCATGTACTTTCTTCACCCTCCAGGTAACTTTACATTAAGTAACATGATTATTGGACACAATATAGATATAAATTGAAAACATGCAAAACAACATGCAATGGGTGTGGTTTCACACTTTCAAAGAAACAGGTCAGCAGGAGGTAGAAGACAGTTGTCATTTCTTTGTGTTAAACAATCAATACAGGATGTTTCTCAGCCCCATTTGATCACAGGAGGAGACTTTAAACACATGTTGGATGTTTTTTCTGTTGTGGAACAATTGAAGGTGTAACAGGATGTACGTTTCATCCAAAGGCATCAGTCTGCACTTCTGTTTGCTTTTAAACTGCATGCTGAAATGTCAAACAATCAATCATTTAAGAGTCTTAAAAGGTTTTCGTGAAGAAGAGAAACCTTTTTTATGATGCAACAGAGTTTCCGGAGAGCATAAAATGCAAAAAAAGCAGAGCATCTTGTTTTTAAAGACATAAAACTTTGAGGATTCATTTAATAAAAATACAGTTTATAAATAATGCTGCTACTATTAAATAAATAACGTATAGCCTTGAGAAAAAAATATTTTGATGACAGAAAACAAACCTGTCTATAAAAGTACAAAGGGAAGCTTGACTAGCTCTCTGGGAATACATGCAGTTATATAACTGTGAAAATATTCTAAGAATGAACTTTTTTTTTTTCCTCCACTTTTTTTTTTTCCTCTGGTGTTTCCCTCAGCATTTCCTTGTGGTGTCTGCTTAAGGTGCTTTTTTTTTCTTGTACAACCCTCTTTTCCCTGCATTAGTTTAAGCTTAACCCAGTTTTCTGGTAAATGGTATAAAGCTGCATAGACTTCAGTTATAATGAATTCAATGGTAAAATGTAATCAGTTTTGCTGTTTTTATTGCAAATAAATAACTTAAATACTTTATGTTTTTCAGCTCACTGGACACTCTTTTTAGTATTTCATTTTTATTTTTCAGGGTTTTTTAAACTTGACATGAAGAATTTCATTTATTTCTAGCAACTTTGTACTTGGGAGTTAAAATGAGGTTGATTGAAGCAGTGGCTTCTCTCATTAGGCAACTACAGAGCTGATGTTGGAGACTTCATGTGACTCGCATCCAGCATGTTTGTAAATCTACTGTGCTTTGCACAGAACCTGCAAAAGAATTGATGCTGAGTGTTGACCAACCAGCTAATTTGACTGCACAACTTACAAAAAATTATTTTAGGTTGTACATATTATTTGGTGGATTAAATGAGATTGAGGTTTTTACTCAGCCACATCTTAAAATGATCAAAGTAAAAGAGCTGTGAAGGTGCGTGTCTACGGGCGGCTGGCCTCAGCCCTGCCTGCATCTGTGCGTAGCCACAGTTCTGGTTTCGCTCTCAACAGCAAACAGCTGTCCATGTTGGAGGGACATGTCAAAAGCAGAGACAATAGCACACCACAGTAGCTATTAAAGTATTCCAATCAGAACAGAGTTAAGTTTATGAAGCAGGAGAACAAATTAGAGATGTTATTCCTAAAAAACAAGGAAACTCTAAAAATGAACTCTTGAAAGAAAATACATGTATCCTCCTTCCATAAGGGCATAGCAGAAAATTTTACAAAAGACCCTGATAAGGGATGTTTTCTCTTGTCTATTTTCTGAAGTTAACGAAAGACTGGTTAGTACAGGTGAAATGTTCACAAATTGCCCCTTATCGTTTCTTTTTGCTTAATATTGCTCAATCTATGAAAACAGGCATGTCTGCATTAGTTGGCTAAAAGTTGAGACTTCACCTACTTCCCTAGGAAGTGAATGACCCAGCTTTTAAGGAATGAATTGTTAATCTCTCTTTGTAACAGTAAACTGTACTCGCTGTGTTGTGCAGGAAAAGAATGCTTGACCCAAATCTGTTGGCCAGATCACGAGAAACCACCATGATAGGTGTTCAAAGTTTTAGGCTTTGCATTGCTTATCCCTTCGTGGTGTGCAGAAAAGAAATGGGGAAATTAGTGTGTTGTGTGCTTGATTGCCAAGTTCAGGAGGACACGCCGTTAGAGTTGAAGCAGCCTGTGGGTGATGGGTGAGCTTTCACACAGCCAACTAAAGGAGGTTTGTGTCTCTGCCGGCCAAAATTACCACCATGAAATCAGCGCCTGGAGGAGAGAAAGGAGTCCTGTTGAAAAGCAGAAAGGGTAGGGAAAAATATAGCGGGCTTGAAGGAATTGCTACGGATTCATTAAAGGCTCCTAGACTGGTGGGAAAACCTTGTGAATGTCATACGAAGACCAATTGTATTAATTTACCACTAAGCAAAAAACAAAACGAAACAGGATTGCTTAAAAAATTAACAAAGATCTTCAACCTGTGATATTCAATTTCAAATTCAAATATAAAGCAGTTTCTAAAAGTATTCACTGCTTTTGAACAGCAGCATCATGCTGTAGGGATGCGTTTCTTCAGAAGCTCAAAGGAAATCTGGCTAAGGGTTTCACAGTTTAACAGCTTTTCTTCTAAGATTATCCTGAGACAAAAAGCATCTGTACATCAATTTGAGTTATTTTGAAATGAAGACTGGGCAGGAATGTCAATCTGATTTTGATTCTCATAGATAACGCCTGTGTTACCAAATGTGGAAAAGGTACAAGACAGATGCAAGATGCTGTATGCTGCTTTGTGGAAGATGAAGTCACCTGCAGATGGCCACTGCTATTTAATGTGTCTACTATTGCCTGGTTTGGTACCACAAGACCTTCAGCTGGACTCTCACAGCTTCTGAAAATAGTCTGACATCACATGCTTCAAGGCCAGGCCAGCATTGCAGTAGCCTTAAAGAAAAGGAGTAAATTCAAAGGGCCATTATGAGAGTGGTGACTACCATGCATCCCCTGATTTTAATTTTGGTTTGCAAAAACCCAAACCCAAACGTGTTGCATTTGAGCTTCACTATATCAACAATGCATTTTTCTGCAACTTTGTGACTAAAATCTACAACCTTAAAACACCAATATGCCCATTAACACATGCATAATGCCCAAACAATAAAACACAGCCAGATGTCTTCAGGGAATGCTTTACCCTCATGTCTTTGTGTGTGGTATCAAATTAGAGGAAAACAATTTTCATATTTCAAAAGTTTCTTCTTCTAGGGTATTTCCTAAACCTGTCTCTGCAGATGTTTGTAGTAAAATTTCCCCACTTTTTTTCCTCCTTTAATTAAAAGAGAGGGAGCCTGGTGATTATGTTTTTATACTGGACTACAGAGCCGCATTCAGTGCTTTGACGGGGAACACCACACAGTAATCTTCTAGTTAGCTAACTTCACTTGCCTTCATGTTTATAGGGAAGTTTTTCAGATCCTCCAGAGCCATGTGACTCAGTGCAAGGGTGTGTTGTTTTTAAAAAGCTCACCATCGGCAGACTAAATATACCCTTTACTGGAGCTGACCCTTTATTTGCCTTTGCTGTGGCCACTTAAGGTCGACATGCTTGCTCAGCAGGGGCCTTATGACTAGTAATTATATAGAAGGGTTTCCATTTTCTATACCCTGTACACATCCTTTTCCCTCAGTTTAGCCATCTGGAATGTCATTGATGCTTTACCTAGAGTTTAGTTTTTACCTGCTGTATCTCCTTCTGAACTCAAAATGTTGTTTCCAAGCTGTTTGCATCGTACATGAAGCCTATAAGTAGGATGGATTGCATTCGTAAATGTTAGAGTTGAACTTTTCGTCTCATCTGTCATCCTGCAAAATGACCATGGATAAAGTGCAATCATTTTCTGGATCATATGCTGTGGTTATTCTGACCACTGCCCAGCTGTTTTGTGCACTTTGCACAGATGAGTGAACTTGGTGCAGCTTTATCTGCATTTCTCACCTGAAAGCACACATTAGTCTGCAGAATTACACACCATACTTGAATAATTTATGTAATTTAATAAAATTTGTTCTGTACCAGAATTTAATTGCAAGTCATTGAAATCACCATTACTGATGAAGATGGTACTAATTAACTGATTAATCACTCTAATGCCTAGTGGTTGGCAAGTCAAATGCTAAAATAAAAGGTTTTTCCTTTTATTTTTATTTAATGCATTACAACTAAAAACTCCAGTGTATTTCTTTTATCCTTTAACAAAAGGCATGTTTGCTAATGAATGTTGTTGTGGGATTAGTAAAAGTCACTGTCATCTGTTCATAACTTAATCCCTATATGAAGTTAAAAAAAAGAGCTGCTTTATGAAGACATCAGAGGTTTGTTGACAAGCGAATGGCATGAAGACCAAGAAACGCAGCATACAGGTCAGGGATAATTTTGGGGAGAAGTTAAAAGCAAATTTAGGTTTAAAAACACTATACCAGATCATAAAAGTCACCTTTTTAAGGAAACTTTAACACATTCAGATGACAAAACAAACTTATGGAGGAAGGTGCTTTGGTAAAATGAGACCACAATTGAACATTTTGTTCCACTGGCCAGTGAGTGGCAGAAATTAGCACTGCACATCACTGTGAACTCAGTATCCCACTGGTGTTGGTGGTTAAAGCACCATGCAGTGGGGATGTGTTTTGAAGTTAATGGGAAGATAGTCGGAGCTAAATACAGGACAAAAACCACTGAGAAGATTCAAAGGACTGATGAGTTGGTAGGATGTTTATTTTCCAGAACAATTACCTTAAATATTTAGCCGATGCTACAATGGATGGTTTAGATCAGTACATGTTAACTTGTTAAAATGACCCAGTCAAAGTCCAGACCTAAATCTAGCTGAAGATTTAGGGCAATATTTATAAATTGTTTATAGAGACTTTAGTTCCAGTTACTTGAGCGATTTCGCAGAAGTAGAATAGAAAAAAAGCAACAACAAAAAAAACAAAGTTTTTATTTGTAGCAAACTGGTGAAATTATAACTGCTGCAAAAAGAGAGTTCTACTAAGTATATATGCATACAACATAGGGTCTTATTTCATTTATAAAAATAAATAAAGTAAACTACCCATGAAATACATTGAGATTATTTGTTATCAGTTCCATTTCTCCTTGTAAGAGGAATTTGAACTAAAAGAACTGGCAATATCAACATTTACCTGTTTCTTTTATTCAGAAATGATCAAATCTGCAGTCAGATTATAGTCTCAACTACCAAATGGAGGTGTAAAAGTGAGCTGAAGGTTTGTTTGCTGCAGTTTTGAAACTGTGACAAGTTGTACATTCCTAGCTGTGTATGCCAAAAAGGACTCAGCTTGACAAGAAAATGGAACCCAAAACCTCCTTAGCACCTGGCAGTATTTTAGAACAGGATCTCTGCCCCAATCAAATCTCATAAGAGGAATCCGATGCCCACAGTTGGCATCATCTCATGCACATATAAGCAAGCTCGGATCTCTGCCACATCTGTAGCCAAACTCCATTAATCTGTAAATGGCACTGGAACAGACATCTGTCCCCATCAGATTTCATCCTCTTTGATCCCTGTATTTCGTTTCAAGTGAAGGATCCCTTACTCACTCATTCTGTGGTACAGGCTTGCCTCCAGCATTACTCTAGTTTGGACAAATCTTCAAAGAACAAGTGTAAAAATGCCACATTGTAATATATCGGAGTTATATGAACGTCCAGTCTCTTTAATCCCATTACTTCACGTAAAGAAAAGTGAGGGAATTGTATTTATCACAATTGATATAGCAATCACAACGTGATGTAAAAACAAACACCTCACAACTTTTCCAATATTGAAGAAATGGAAAGTCAGCAGCATCAGGGATTTGTTTTAATTTTGAGTTCTTCTGCCATAAAAACTTCCAGTCATGTTCAGAACTAAAGAAGCATTTTGGCTGAGGGGTAACAAGAGTAGTTCAGTTGCCTTGTATTTAAGCACTTTGGCTTGTCAGCCTGTATCATTTCCACAACTGGGTGAGAACTGTACAGATGTCTGTCTACGTCGGCCAGTCATTATCTAAAACAAAGTCTGGTATCTTGCTGTTGAGGGATTTTCAGTAATACTTCAACTTAATACAGCAGGTATGAAGAGCTTAAAGGAAAGATGAAAAAAAAGTTTGGGAGCCGTCTAGCATATACACACTTGTGCCAGGTCAGACATTCTTTCCAGTAAATACAAACTACTTCTTGCAGATTTCTTGTTCCACTGTCTGTGTGTGGTATTATATCAAGAGAGGAAGCCAAAAAAGATTCTTGGCTTGCATCAGCTAAAAGGAAGAAGAGCATTTCTATGTTGACGCTGATGGCCGGGGGAATAGCTGGAAAAGAGGAGCTCCCGCGAGGTCGGAGATGTTGGCAGGCGTTGAATGTCTAACTCTTAAGTCCAGCCTCCATTCTGCTTTGGATCCTCAACTCTCTCTCTCTGCTGACAGGATGCTGAGCTTCTTGTTGGTGCACTCTGAATTAAAATGAGGTGGAAAGTGGTGAACCCACTTAAATGACAAGTGGGTCTGGCATTTTGCGAGGGAACTAGATGGGAGCCAGTTGATCTAAGTTGATCACAAGGCAGGGTGTAGATGAAATTTGCTTCACAACTGTTAAACAGAACAGGAAACTATAACTTTTTTCCCTCTACTGTTTGCTACAGTTTTCACTACCCTGCAGAAGTCTGGATTGAGGTTATCTACAACTGAGAATTTTTTTTTCATGGTTTTCCCCTCAGACGATTTGTTACATTCTTAACAAAAAATATTTTCCCTGAGGAATCTGGTGCCTCATTTGAATCGTTTTCTACTTTACAGAAAAGATTGGATGATGAGACACTATGGTACCTTTGCATAGAAAGTATAGTTCCTTTGCTATGCAAATTATGGCTGAATTTTAATTTGTAAAGCTAGCAGTCATCCTTCTTCCCTGGTATTTAAAACATTTAACTTGGTGTAAATTTTGTGTTTTGAACCAGGTTGACAGGTGAGTTGCTGGTTTGAACTCTTGCTCCATTCTTCTAAGTCATTGTGTTCTTGAGAAAGACACGTTACCTGCTTTTACCATGCAGACTATTTACCATTTCGCTCATCATCTTATAGTACCTTGAAAAAAATAATCACACCCCCTATAAAAGGTTTTTGAATTTTGTCACCCAGCAACCTCAAATACCAAAGTAATTTGTTGGGATTTTACAGGATAGACCAATACAGTAGTTTTGTTTCTGCCAGCTTTGCACATCTAGCAACTGGAATATTTGACCATTGTTCTTTGGAAAACCACTTAACCTCAGTCACATTGGCTGCATATGTACAATCATTGTCCTTTCACCGCCATACCAGTGCCTTTTCAGCCTCTGACAGCTTTTTTAGTATTTCTGTTTTCAGCTTTGCTTTTCTTTTCATCCATTCTGATCTTGTTCCACATCCCTTCTAAATAAATGAGCCCCACATCTTGTTGCTGCCACCATGTTTCACTGAGGAGGTGAAGATTTCTGGGTGACATGCAGGGTTGGTGTTTTGCTCATGTTCTCTTTTTCTAACCCAAATTTTCTCTGTCTTGACCTGATGACCTTCTTTCCCTTATCCAGCTTGTGATGACTTGCATTTTATTTAGAAATATTCTTATCTACGTTGTGTTGGTCTACCATTTACAATCCCAATAAAATATAAGTAGTTTGTTGCTAAAATGTGAAACAAAGTGGAAAGGTTCAAGGAAATACAAATACTTCTGGGAGGCTCTGAATGCTCTAATTTTTTGTTGACGCTTTTAATCATTTATTTTTTTAAGAAACTGCTTACCTTAAAGTATCCAACCTTTGAAATTGTTTTGGCTACTTCTTAAAATACATATTTACACTTCAGGTAGATGTAGATCCAAGCCAAACAGCAGCACTAGGTACATATTAGTCTTAAAACAAATGGAAAAGGAGAGCAGTATAACTTTGAGGTCTGGAGTTTTTTTTCTTTTTTTCTTCTTCTTTTTTTCTTTACTTATTCCCAGCCAGCCACTTTAGTCAAGATAGCAATGGCACCAATGTATGGAAAAATGGCCAAGACTCAAGCGCTCAGATAAGCTCTCACTTCTTGTTTCTTCTTTCCTGAACTTGTTGGACGACCTGCCAGTGTCTGCAGCCAGCTAACAGCACAGTGCTAGGAACTTCAAGGCCCCAAACAGGTGTCCGCTCTCTGCCCAGTCAGCAAAGCTGAGCTGGGAACACAAAGGGCTCAAAGAGACCAGCCAGCATGGTTACAGTCTTAAATATCCCCAGGCCACTATAGACACTCCTACATTTCTCAGCAGCATTGACTCATGTGTGTGCTCTCTCTGCTACTGTAACACTTGAGTCTCAAACGGTTATGAAGCCTGGGGTTTACACTAAACAGGGGTGAGAGTGGCAGGAATGATGGAAGCCATCATGAGTTCAGATAGATGATTGAGTCTAGTGGGAAACTGTTCCTTATGGAATGTGCCAAAGGAGATTTTTTTTTCTTTCTTTTTTTTTTATCTCCAAGCATAAACACAGAAAATATTGTCCGCCTGGGCTCTATGTCAAGTCTTCAGTGTTCATCTTGAGATTTTCACCCTGCACTCAGGTCTCATGGACTTGTGTGGTATTTAAAAAGTCCAGCTTGCCTTGGGGGGCCCTTCCTTATGGCTAAGCTGTCCTGGCATTTAGGCTGGCAAGGCAGCAAAAGAATCGAATGGGGTTCAAGGGGGAGGTAAAGCCTTTCTCTCTATTCATTGTCGACTACTCCTCAGTGATGACGCGGATGTGAGGCAGGGTGGAATGGAGTCGAGTGGAGGCTCCCCTCATCTTCTGCAAACAATGGATGCTTGTGTGTTTGACTCCCCCCGTTTAGCAGAATGGAGTCCATGGTCGAGCCTGAAGCTGGGATGGAATTCCAGCTCTAGCAGATTTTGTTTGTGAAATTTCTGAAGGGTGGAAGGTTCAGTGTTGGTAAAGGTCGTGGCCTATATACCTTGTTGTTCTCATTTAAAAATGGATCAATAATCAATTATAATTTCCCTTCTTTGTCTCGTATTGGATTGAGCCTGACTGTTTTTACGTACTGCCATGCCAGATGATACATCTCTCCCCCCCAAACTGCTGTGGGACGGACTACTAACCTAAATTTGAGCTTAATGAGCCACAGTAGGGGCACCAGGTCATTAAAAAGCAATCAACAATGATTTATTTGTTGTGTTCTTTAATTTATTCAGTAAATTTGAATGAGAAATTTTTTTTAGTACAAGTACGTTAGCTAAATACCATACAGTGCTTGTTGTATTTGTAGATGCTAGAATTTAGTTGATAATATTCTAATCCCTGGTTATTTGCTAACCCTTCACCTGCCAGTATCAATTATAACTGATTTTCTTTTTCTTTTAGAACTATAATAAAATAAAAGAACATAATTTGAATGTTTATTTTACAATGAGCTTTTAAAAGCAGCAATAAGACTTCATTTGGGGACTATCGACTGAAAGTAGCTTTTAAACGGAAATAGTAACAAAGGTGCAAACTGGTGGTGACTTGTTTTTTTTTTTTGCGCTGATGTTTATTTCTATATTGGGAGCAAAATTGATTACTATCTTATGTCTGATTAATGTGGCTAGTTTTACAAGAACATACAGCTTGATGCAGAAATACAGATTCTGTTTCCTAAATGTTAAACTTCTCTAAATCCAGCATGATCCATGACTGACTTCAAGGAAACAACTTTGTAGTTTTCCTTCCTGTCATCCGCTGAAACCTTACACTCTCACAGCCTGAATGAATTGGAGACGCATCTGAACATTCAGTCTTGTCCATTATTCTTGCAGTTTTGTTGGGTGCCTGTCTGAAGTGGTCCTCTGGCGTGAGATGGGTTCACCCTGGGCATGTTGCCAGTCATTCACAAGGCAGCACAAAACAACCAACCAAGCATTGCACACCTCCACTCTTAAGGACAGATTAGAGAGACCAATTCCTGTCACATTTTTATATTTTACTGTGGGGGAACCTGGAGTACCTGGAGAGTCTAACTATTGGGCAGCCAGTAGTCATGGGTAATCAGTCAGCTTCTTGCTACATCACATTTGTTTAGCGACTGGTCCAACCATTTTGCAGTTTTCTTGCTGGTACTTTGCATTCTTTCAATTGTGTGGTGATATAAAACCAGAATAACCTGCTTGGTGCAGGATCACATTGCTTACTCAGAGGTGAAGCGTGCACAGAGCTTGGAACTTGCCCTTTGCTGATTGCTGCCACTAAAGCCTTCTTTCATGAGACACCGGATGCACATGGCTCCCAACAGGCCGACATCCTGTGTTTAAATGAGACACTAACCAGGGTACGAGGCTTTAACACAGCAGCTCTCACATGACTGGATCAGCAGAAAGGAAGCACGTAAGCTTTACAATTGAATTATGTCATTTAATCACCCTCCCAGTCGAAGCCTTTTCAGCATCAACAATAATTGAGTAAAAGGAGGTAATCGGTCTTCTGCGTGAGTCACAATGAATTGAGCTGAGTGTAGTGAAAACTGACCTTTGGGATAATTTTGGATTCTCTGCCTTGCTTTTCTCAAACTGCAATAAATCTGGCCACATTTAGAGACATGACTTGGAACAGATTTAGAGATTTTATTGCAATACTTACTAATGTTTTAAAGTTGCTTCTTTTATTTTTTTTTTACCAAAGATTTTATTTGAAACTTCTGATTAGAAACTAGTGGTGTCCCAATACAAGTGTCAAGTACTTGTACTTGTAAAAGCAAGCCGATACTACAAACCAATACCACTTTTCTGCTGGATTTTTCTCGAGGGCTGGGTTGCGGTGCAACTCGAAGGATAAGCCACACTTCATACTAGGTGGTGGTGGTAACACACCAATAAGTTATTTGTTGATCCTCTAAAAAAAATAAATAATAATAAAAAAATATATATATATATGCAAACCACTTGCACAAGTGTCCATCAAATGTGGCATATACCAAGGAGATGCTCTGTCCCCACTGCTGTTCTGCATAGGCCTG
>CAEGAF010048876.1:0-14360 GCA_903067075.1 Micropoecilia bifurca
ATTATTTTCCTCCAAGTTATTCCACTAAACGAAGCCCGTACCGTTTCCTTTTAACCTCCGTCTTCCCGTTTCTGACGGTGGATCTTCCATATCCTCAAGCTTTGAAATAGCAGGCAGCTACAAACCGGCTGTTAGCTTTAGTGGCTATGTTTTAGCTACATTCCGCTGTCGCCTCGATATCAGCAGGAAAATGAATAAACTAAGAACTGGATGCTACTGGCTAATTACTGGACACAACGGCTCACCACAAAACTCGATTGTTGTACCAGTAGCTCACAGATATTTTAAGTTTTACGTATTTTTCATGGTACAGATCTTGCAGCTTCGGCTGAAAACAATAGGAAAAAGCAGGAACCGGAAACGATTTGGGTGACACAAATTCAAACGGAAATACGTCACCACCTCCCGTGGCATATACCCCATTAGTTTATTCTTAATGATTTACTTAAATGATCCCTATTCTAGACAGTGATTAAATGCCAATACGCAACTTTTCTGAAAATTAAGTCAAAAATTGAGTACACAAGTTGAATTCTTTAGGAATCTTCTGTAATCAAAACACGGTTCAAATTCATACACAAAGCCCAGCAGCACTTGGTTAAATGTCCGACCTGCGGCAGATCCAAGAAAACAACCTGTGGGTAAAAAAGAATAGCAGAAAATCCTAAAAATAGTAACTGCACTCACTCCCAAATAATATTATTGGTTTTAATATTACAACACTAAAACCAATGTTGTAATATTTAAAAAATAAAATAAATTTGCAGTTGAAACAGAAAACGGCTTTCAATATCATTAGCATAACAGAGTTAGCTACTCATGCGAATGGGCTTTGTGCCTCACTTACAAGGTCCCACCAGCAACAACAGTTGGAAATTTAGTCACTGTATGAAGAGATATTCATCCTGTACTTCAGAAAATTATTCTCGCTTTCCATGTCAAAAACAAAACAAACATTTAAAAAAATTAAAACCCCAAAATATAAGCTGACATAACTTTACTTCAGCTTTAAAAAAAGAAGAAAGCTTTCATAAAACAAAGTAGAACACAACAGATTTTATTGGATAAAAATATGAAAAAAGATCCCTTTTAATCATCACTTTTCAAACTTTTTTCTGACTGCTTTAGTTAGGCAGATATTGGGGGAGAAAAAAGTTGCTTTTAAAACATTTATTAACCCGAGTTACAGCATATAATTAAACAAATGAAAAACACGTCATGTCTTACAGTTGTCATCCTCACAGTCTGCTGATTTTTAGGCGGGGCAATAAAATATGAGGCTGCTGTTATCATTCTGTGTCACCAGGGGGCAGCAGAATTTCAAAACACTGGTGTTGGAGAAGTAGCGAATACAAAACTTGATTGAAAAATAACACCTACTAGTCGTAGTTGGGGTAATGGGGGTAATTGCAGCTGTCTCAAGTGTTTGTATGGTTCAGAACCATACAAGCGTAATGAAAGCTTTGGCTGTTTCACATAAAATTATAAGAGAACAAACAAAAAATATTCAAAATATGGGATTTATTGTGTTTGAGATTAAACTGCATACGTCGAAAGATTTATACTTCTTGATCTAAAAAAATTCCTACATTCCCACCACTCAGTGTATTTTATTGTGATTTAATAGATTAATAAACCAGCTGAAAGTAGTAGGTTGCAAAATTTTCTTCAAATAAGAGGTCAGTAAGTATTTGTATTCTTTGTGACACTAAAATGTAAAACGTTGTGCAACCAGTTGCTTTCAGAAGTCATGTAATTAGAAAACAGTCCATCTACATGTAATGTCATCTCAGAAGTTTGTTGGAGAACACCAGTGACCAGAAACACAGCAGTTAATGATAGAGTTCTGCTGAAGCTTAAAGCAAGGTTCGGTCCTAAGTACCTAAAATATCCTGAGGTTCAAGTAATGTTCAGTTCATTTTCTGAAGATACGCCCTTGGAAATCCCATGTGGCTGCATGTCTCACAAACAAAGCCTCGCGGAGCTTAGTTTCTATGTAAACATGGCGTCTTTCATTTCGACTGACTCTCTGCAGAGTATTTCTGAGTCGATTACTTTAGCATTTCTGTCGTATTTTCACAAAATATCAGTCATGACAATGGACAGGGAACCAATAAGCTCATGTTATCTTTTTTGGACGACATCAAGGTGTTGGAGCCACGCGATCAAGATCACTGATGCCTATTGTTCTTGTAAGGCTGGGTAAGTCAGGTATTTATGATTTTGAGGGTTACTTTTGAAATCAGTGATTTCTGTTGGCAAATGTTTGAGTGTGCTTAGGCCTGATACACTGTACTCGGTGCTAGGATGGCTAACAAGATTACAGTTTAGTAAAAAGCCTTTTCAGGTAAAATAAAATCTTTAATGTATGTCAGATACGGTACACATTGCATATTGATCTGTTCAGCTATCGTAAGACTGTTACAGACAAGCTTCAAGGTGTAGAAGTTGTATCTGTACTGCCATTATGCTGTACTTGGTTTAAAGGTTTTCCTAATGGATGTGTTTATTGTTGACTTTATTTTTTCCATTCACTAAACACAAAGAAAATGAGTCATTGATATGACCGAGTTCAAAGCAATAATACTTAAACAAGCAGACGCTCCTTTGTTCTTGTTGATCCTACAATGGTTGAGCTGCAAATGCGGTCATGTACAAGCTTTGACCCATTCCGTTTCAGATTTTGGAAATCTGTGAATTTTAGTTCCACAAATATGATCCGGATACCCGACATCACTGTGATGTGAAATGGGCATTAGCCAATGAAATGCAGCCCCTGTGGTAAGGTCCATTAGTTTGTTATAACACAACTAGTGCACTACTCTTCCTGATTTGAAGTGTTGTTGAAGAAAAACATAATCTGAAATCTGCAAAGCTCATTAGACACTACAAAGCTGTTAGAGAGTCTACATTGACTTAAGACTGATTAATACGTCTCTTGGGATTTTTTTAAAGTCTAAAACAAATTCAAAACTTTGCATCCTTGTTTTTCTTCCACTTCCTAATTAGGCAGTACTATGTTTTAATGTGTAGCATAAAATCCAAATGGATAATATTGAAGCTTGTGATTGTAATGTGTCAAAATCTAGAAGGTTTAAGATATGTGAATATTTTTGCAACCTATTGTACATCAAGAGTAGCATATAGACTGGCACAGTATCACACAGTAAATGGCACAGTAAATCTATATGTATAAAACCTCAAATTGTTTTAGATTTTTGTTTTGGTGCAAGAATTTTAGCACTTAAGAATTTCATCAAAGAATTTAATTTAGATTAAAAACCAGCCTAACTGAACAATAAAAGCATACACCAAAGACACTTTGGTGGAAATCATTCATGCCTTTGTCTTTGGTTAAAAAAAAGGAAAAGCCATTTCACAGTGTTCAGCTCTCTTCACTAATCCAACATATGAGTCAGGAAGCTTTTGTTGTCCTCTTTAAAAAGACCACAAGATGAAGAAGATCAAGAGCTATCTCTTTACACAAAGATAAACCCCTCAGCTCCTCAGCAACTCAGTCATATCAATGACTCATTTCAATCATTTTGTGAAAATCGTTTAAAGTGGTTTCACTGGCTGTGTAAACACAGCGACTCATCATCCTGTCCTTAACGGGCGAGTGTCACATTAATTTCGGCTTCGATCAAGGTGAAACTAAAGCCACAGACAAAGCAGAGTGCAGAGATCCTGCAGGGGCAACAGCTAACACTCCTCTATTTCCAGTGTGGAAGTGTGCTGAGGTTTGTGCTCCTCTTGATCCCCTGGAGGCCCTGAAATAGAGTGACAAGCTGTCGCCGTAAATACTGGGCCCCTATGGGGGAGCATAATTACTTAGTGATCCTATGTCAGCCTTTAGGGGCCTTCGTAGTGTCCTTCACTTTGCAGGAGGAATCTCTTTCCATCTATGGGCCGGGTGACGGCATTGCCTCTCGTTTTAGTTGAACCATCTGACCTGGTCCACTGGACTTTGACCCCACTGATCCATGCTCAAAAGCAGGGCTATCTATGTTGGGAATCATATGAAGGGATTTGAGAAGGGGCGGCGAACAGAGTCCAGGTCAAGACTCAGCTTTGTTGTGGACAGTGTTGGGGGGAGAAATCCGTATGGAAACAAACAGGTGGGCTGCATTCTTTTAGGTTTTTTTTTTTTTTTCCTCCAAGACTGCCGCTTGCTCAAGGTCGTCTTATTAACCAGCGTCCAGTCAGCTAGAAAGGGAAAAATCTTTTTTTTCCCAATCAGTAAACACACCATGTATTACAACTACCAGGTTATACAAATACTGAAATTCTTTTATAGGTGCTATCGAGTGAAAAAGACTCAGACTTCTTTAGTAATTTTGTACTTCTGCAGCGGTTCACGACTGACTTGTTTGAAGTGCAGAAAGCAGCAGCCCATTCTGATTAGTGCGTCTCTAATGATGATGTGTTGTGTCTCATGTTTATGTCTCCATTTCAGATTTTCAAACTAAACAGCAGCCTGGGTTTAAAGGAAAAAACCCAGAGGCATCACTGTAGTAAGGGGAACTACAGCGATGTATGCCTAAAGCTCATACCCACTCTGATCTTTTCTCCTGACCACCTTCACCGCTTTGAGACTCAACTCCGTTTCCAAGTTCAAACAGCGAATACTGACCAAGTCTCCGGGTACAGACTGAAGCTGTCATGGAAACATCCTTGACTGGTGCTACCGATTCCCCACAGGGTGGTTTGAGGTCCAGCCTGGGTGGAGGTGGGGGTTTAAGTTTGCTGTGTTTGCTGACTCTAATGGGTCTTGGCGTCCCTATAGTCTCCTGGGGGCAGAGGGCAACTTCGCTGCCATTCCTCTCCAGAACCTCCTCTTGGGAGATCAAGATGTCATTGTGACCACTGTTGCAGCACGGAGGCTCTGAAGAGCAGGGGTGCGAGCAATGCCCCAGGGTGGACGCCTTCAGACTTGAATGTAATTTCTCACCACTACCGTGCATCTTACTGAAACTTTCCGTTTTCTCGAGTTGGGCCTCTGTATCTTGTTGAGTAGCAGATGTGCTAGGATCTCTGCAAGTGGATGCCACACCAGCAGAAGGGAAGCAGCGCTCCTCTTCAAATATTTTCTCAACCATCAACTTCCTCTTGGTGTCGCGCTTCAGCGATCGCTTGACGGCCCAAACGAAATCCAGAAAATTGAGGAAAAGGGACAGAGCAGCCACAGCGAGCATGAAGTTGAGCATCACGGTCTTCTCGGTGGGCCTGGAGATGTAGCAGTCTACCTGGGTGGTGCACGGAGTGTGCTGGCACAGGAATCTCCTGGGGATGTAGAACCCAAACATGTAATAGTGAGCGGCCCCAAAGCCGGCTTCCAACAGCGTCCGGAACAGCAGATGGAGGATGTAGGCCCCCGTGAAGCACCGCAGCCCCCCTCTCTGCTCAGCCGCCACCGGCACCTTGTTCACACACATCTTGTTGAACTGCTTCTTGTGTACCTTGAACAGTTGAAAAGCTTTGGCATGTCCGGTTGAGTTCAGAGCCACGGAGAGAGCATTGGACACTTTGTGCATGACGTAGATGACAAAGATGACATGAGGCAGACACAAGGTGACGAGCTGCACCAGCCAGAAACGAAAGAGGGAGACGGGCGAGAAAAGATCATAGCAGACGTTTGCACAACCGGGTTGGATGGTGTTACAGACGAATCTCTCCTGTTCGTCCTGGTATAGAGGGTATCCGGCAAAGAGGAGGATCAGGAGCCGGAGGAAGATCATTACAATGAGCCACACCTTTCCTGTGAAATAAATAAATCAATATGAGAATAAACACAACCTTTGAAAATGGTTGCTTTGATATTACTTTATTTTAGCCTAAAACATCCAGATTGTCAAATCAACAGCAGTTCAACAATTGATCAAATCAACTTACCCATCAAAGTGATGCTGTGACTGATAGAGATAAAGAGGACCTCAGAGACACTTGATTCTACCATGGTTACTGGGTGTAAAGCTCTAAAAACTCTCAAAATAAAGTTGGAAAAAGTCCTGCAGGTGACACATCACTCTACATCTTTCAACTCATCCATCTTCCACCTCTACCATTCCTGCCAAAGGTCAGCTGGAGCGGGTGCTCAGTCCTTAAGGTTGAAATCCTTCCTGACCGACTCCAACAAACCAACAGTTTGACAAACCAAATGAAGTGCTCCGTCTTACTTCTTCATCTGCCCTTTGCAGCCAAACCGCCTGTCGCCAGAAAACAGAAAACAGCAGCACGCTCTATTGTCGGTCTATTCTTAACACGTTTGCAGAAGCATGTTGCCGTCCTGGCATCGCAGAGATATTTTTGTGCTGTTAGCTCATTCTTACAACAAGCCTCTTGGCTTACTCGCTCCAAATTGGACTGGTCCTGAGTTTTTGCGGACAATGACAAGCATGCTCACATCGACTCCATTATTCTGGATGAACTTGCTGTAACATAGATCAGTCACAGAACATACCGGTATGCAGACTTTGGAATCTCACTCATGAAATAAAACCATGTTTTAAATTGTTGTTTCCCCTCAAGTGATGCTATTTTATCGGGGAAGAAGGATTACAGCTGCTTCTTGCAGGTTGCACAGGAAATAAAAGAGTAATTAATCATTAATCAGATCAGAGACAGAAGCTTATTTTAGGATCACTGTTTACTAAAGACAGAATCAGAAACGATAGAGATCTCACAATTTAAAACTCAATGGTGGGAGAATGAGTTTTCCCAAAACTGACAAACTTATGTAAATATTATTTTATGAAATACTTTATTGAATAAATATGAATGACAAATCAGACGAAGTGGGTGAGAATTCAAGCATTTCTCATTGGTTGAACCCCCACATTTTCCTTATGCTCTTTTGCAATTCATATTTTCTATTAACTTTAACTTACACTAGAGGAAATCTGTATTTTTGTATGCAAACAACATTTAAACTCAGGCATTCACACAGAATATGTGAATATCTCTATATATTACAATGCATTAACGAAATCAGCTAACCATAGTGGAAATATTTAATTAAGGGAAGCACAGAATTCCATTTTTAGAGTCTCTCTTAAGGCAGAGACATCTCACCAGGAGTTAACTTCACTTTTATTGTGTGTGTACAGTATGTTGCTATAATTAACAACCTGTGAGACATATCTCACAGGCTTTAATTATTAAAGCTCTGTGGATTATTCCTCTCGCAATAATCAGCGTAGTTTATTTAAATTCAGTTCGACTAACATTTTCACTCAGTTTGCATAGTGGCAGTCTGGGACTTTTTAAACTATAACTGACATGAAACAATGTGAGATTAATAATGTCTTGGTCGGATTTCACCATTTTGAAACACATTCCACTGATCTGTTCCTTCAGATCAAAGCTCCACTCCAGCAGGAGGAAACGCTCAAAAGTTATTTACATAAAGTTGGATTGTGCACAAAGACGAAGTCAAAGATAAATAGCCAAGGAGAAAGAAAAAAAACACATTCAAGACCTCATAGTGGAAACTTGACAGAACATGATTGTTTTGCAGGTACCTCTTTGTCTTTAGGTGGTGTTAAATTTAAATTAAGCAACAAAAACAAGTACAGATAAAGCCAGACAGGATGTACTGCAAGAGGTGATTTGTTTTAATTCTTGCTGTATTTTCTTCCTAAACATTCCTTCAGAGGAGGAATGGAGACATAGAAATTACAGTTGAGAACAGACAGAAAAAAAACTATTTGGCAAACTGAGAACAAGAACAAAAGAAAATTAGACTCACTGGGATACACATAACAAAACTACAGAATACAACTCACTGAAAATGTCCATTGATGAGAACGGGGAAAAAAAGAAGAAAAATTCAGATACAGTAGTGGACAGTTAGCATGGGAATTATGATAGAAACTGAGCATCTCAAACACAAAAACATTTGAAATAGAAAGGAATGAAAGTAAAGAAATAAGTAACTATGCGGAGGTAGAGCTCAGTGCTGCGACACTCATCTAGCAATCAACCATCAAGCCCCCTGGTCTTCACTGTCAGAGTAGTATGTTTTCCACCTTAAAACTCAACAAAGCTGGCCACACGGCAACAACGCTCAGTTGTTGGCGTTTAAAACACCGGGGCCTCAACGTATGTACACACATATATGAAATAAATACAATCTTTGAGGAAAGTTTGAGCAACTCTACTAACATTACTTTCCTACAAACACTTATATTTGGAAGTCATTCAAAGCCTCACCGCAAACCCTTTCAGAGAGCAGACTCCTCATTAACTAATGTGTAAGTGGACTGAGTTAGAGCAACACACTGGAAATCATCTTCTTTCATTTCTCTTCGACTTTGGTTCGGCTCTTTCCCTTCTCACTCATGGAGGCTGACTGGTTCCTCAGCGGTTTGACAAACGGTGCAACGGAAAACGACGCGGTGGAGGCCATAAATGAATTGCACATAACGTGGAAAGTACACAAGTTGAAAATGAAACTTCTTCAGACCTCTGTCTTTTAGAAAAAGGCAATAGAAACTGACTGCTCAATATTTAACTTTTTTTTTTAGCCTACGTTATTTCATTAGTAATAGTTGATCATAAGGCAAACAAGCACTGGTGTAAAGAAAAGAGAAGAAAAGGTTTCTCCCACAAGTTCACCAATATTGTCGAACAATTACAAGTGTTCAGTCCGTAGCATCATTTTTCTTTTTCTCTATTTGTTCTCTGCTAGAAGAAGAGAGGTGTGGAAAAATACTGCTTTTATCCAGAAAATATAAATGCTTTGGAATCCGGAAACTGATAAAAACAAGTAGAAGATTATTACAAAATGGACTAAAATTGTTGGGTCAAAAAAAAACTTTCTGTATCAAAATGTATTAGTTAATGTGTAAATGTTTAGATCAGTAACATTGTTTATTTACAGATAAGCCAAAGATTTCTGATCCAACTACCTAATGTAGCTAGCTGAGAAGGTGATAGCTTCTTAGCTAACGGTACAAGCTTTAGAAATGTCAAATTAAAATATGAAGTATACAGGACATTCAGGGAAGCAAACTATGATATTAGTTAATAGAGAAGACAAATGACACCATTTACGTCAATTAACACTATATTAGAACAAGAGGGGGCCAGAATACTGAATGAAAAACAAAGGAAACAACTGTTAGCTACGTAGCTAATGCTAACCATTTCTAGATAAAACTTGTACTGAAGTTAATTACTATATGACGCCATATAATTCTAATTTATATGTTGTGTGCAACAAGCAACTATTAAATTATTATATTCTATATTAAATAATATAGAATACAGGAAATAAATTAGCTGGTTAACAACAACTGAAAGCAAAGGTGGGAAAATGAATGGAAAATACATAGAAAATTGAAGGGGCAATAAAAATAAATGGAGAAATACCAACTTTATTTTACTCAATATTTGGTAATGTATAGCTTTAACCATTGTTGACCTTTACACTGCTGTATTATTTTTTTTTTAACCAGTTTCAGGGCTCAGTACAAAAAGAAGTAGTAAAAGTTTGGTGAATATTTAGTGAGATCAACACACCATTTCCAAACAGTAAAGCATTCAAAGGTGACCGATTTCTATTACGCAAATGTTAACGAGATAGAAAAAAAAATAAAATCTTGAGTGGTGTGTCCCATTTTAATTTTAATACTTCACTTTTTTTTCTTTACTTGATTTGTCACAGGAGCACAAAATCATACATACAATATTCACTGCCTCCCTCCTCCATAAAAACTGATATAAATATTTCTAACATCACTCTGCTGCTTTTTTTTCTGTTTTTACAATATACCTTTCAGTGAGTCTAAAAGTCTTTCACAATTGCACAATTTATTTACACTATACAAAGAAAAGTCTGAAAGTCTTTTTTTAATATACAATCTCTCATTTTCTGAGCAGTGTTTTAATCAGCGCTGAATGTTTTTTCTTTTATTAATTTTGGTCTTCAATAGAACAACAAAACCCCTGAAGAATCATATTTAAGTGAATTTGAAATGTAAATTCCATATTGTGCCATTTCTTTTCAAGATGGAAGAGCCATACAAAATAGTGAAGCAAAAAAATTGAATTTGTTCACGTCCTGATAGAGAGAGAGGGGAAGAGGTGTTAATTACAGGCACCACAGGTCAGGACAATGGCAGTGGACACAACATAAGCTCTACAGTATGTCTCGCATTCGTCTTCAAGGTAATCTTCTCCACAGAGCGTATGCTTTTTATCGTACTCCAAAACACAGAGATGGACTGGATATTGCTTTATTGGATAGAGCTTGGTGACTTTCTGCACACGGAGGTTGAATTCCCTGATGAAAGATTTTTAAGGTAAAATCTGATCTGAATAGGTGTGTGATGAAGTCTCTGGATAAATTTAGCCAAATGACCACAGTTTCAATAAATACCCGGCGGGTTAGTTTGATGATATGTAGTCTACTGAAATGTATCGCCTCTGCTCTCACCCAGGCAATGAAATGTACAATCTTATCTGAGCGTTTGATGGGAATGCAAAAAATAAGAAATCCCAAACGTTGTGAGGAAATGTGTCAGTATGAAGCGTAAAATGATGCTCCAGTAACAAATTCGATTAAACCAGAGGTTTCAAATTAAAGAAATGCAATCAGCCTCCATTAATCAGATGTACAAACCAGTTGAGCTTCAAAGAAAACAAACACTTCAGCCACTCTTTTTTTTCTCTTGTGTCTTGCTGTTGAAGTGCTTTCCAACTTTCCAGTCTCTCCATTTATCTCCAGTAACCTGCTTTTCTCCTGCAACTTATATCTTCATTCCACATCTTTCAGCTCAGTTTGATTTAGGCAACCAGTGGGACCTTTTATGTACAACAGCCAGGAAAAGGCCAATCTCACTTGTCAAAGTGCCAGTCTGAATGGAAGTTTGTGTGTTGTGTGGGCGTATATGTTCCAGACAGACACACAGGCCTGCAGTCGGCTGAACTGCTTGCCTCCCTGCTTTTCAGGCAACAATATGGCAAAGGTCTATTTACTCCTCGGATCCTCTGAAGGTGGCCAGGTGTTAGGAAATGATAGCCGGACACCATCGCACCACCGTCAGGTTGTCCGCACTCACCGATCGCTTCTTGGCCAATTTCCTCACGTCCTTGTACTTATCACACAACCGTGCGATGGCCTGCGAGACGAAACAAGAAACACAGAGAGAACGTCAACTGCTTCCCAGAATACTCGCATATCGAGATCTATCCAGGAATTGGATGACAATCGGACCATTTTGGTTTGATTGTCCTACATCTTTCTTCCCCTAAACAGTGAATAAAGCCTCAAGTGTACCGAACGACACTCTTTGGTGTGATGGCTTAAACTCTTCTTTTATTTAGTGCAGCAAACATGCTCTATAATCTCCTTTTTAAACTTTCTGCCTCCTTCTGTAATGGAACATGTTGGATAGAAGCTGAGTTTTACTATTAGTAATGATAACAACAAAAAATGTCTTTTAATATATTTATAAAAGAAGAAGAAAAATATTTTTATTAGTCCCTTAGGGGGGAATTGACATTTCAGTACAACAAAAGAACAAAAACCAGACAAACATGAGACCTGGGTAGACGGTTGGTCCTCACCTCTAGTTTCTGGGCCTTGTCCCTGCTGAGCGGTTCCAAGGGGAAGCTGAGGTTGTTGGCCTCAGCCAAGGAGCGCAGGTCAAAGTAATACTTGGCGTAAACGCTGGACGGTACGTTGATGTTAAACTGCAGCAGCTCCAGGAACTGACGCTCCAGCTCGTTCCTTTAGAAGACAAAGGGAACAAAGTGTCTAGTGAGGAATTACTTCTAGTTGAACCAAACTAAAATAATCATTATGTTGACTTCTGTCCACAAAGAACTCCAAAGACAGCAGGAGTCCGACTGAAGCGGAAACTGATCCCTTTGATAATACGCCAAACAAGCTTTTTCAAATATCGAACAGGAATGATTTACAAGTCAGCGCTCTGAGTGTTGTGTGTGAGGAGGAGAATTAATCCCAGCTCCAGATTATGTTTTTGTCATGCAGACTCGCTCCTCCACAGCTCTGCCATCCCTTCTGCGCTGCGATGACAGCAGCTTTCATCCGTTTCTCCTCGGTCGTGACCGACTCTTTTCCACTCTGTGGCTTCCATCCACCTCTCCTTCCCAGTCTTTGTTCCTCACCCACGCACATTTCGACGCACGCAGCTAAAATTAGACGCCATTGTTGCCAAACTCTGCCTAATAACGCTGCTTCGTTTTCTTCCCTCTTGTTTATTTTTGGATTTCGCCACTCAACGTTCTCCATAACTTCCCAGCAGCGAGCAGGTGGAAAGGGAGATTCAGCAGTTGCAGAGGAGGAATTAGAACTGGTCTGATTCTGAGTCACTGTCTGGTAAATATCCCCCACCCCTGATCTTAGAGTGCAACAGGAGCAAACACTCAGCTGTATTGTCTGGACTCAGCACCAGACAGGTGGACTGTGGTCACTTCAGCCCAAAGACGAGAATAGACCTCCGGCGGCTCAGCAGAATGTGCAGAGGTCAGAGGTTAATGCAGGGATAGAATGTCTACACATCATCATTTGCACCCTCAGGATAATCCTGCCAAGATTCCATAGAGTTAAAAACCATGTAGGATATGAGGTTTCATGCCTAATTTGAACTTAAGTCATGTTTATTAAAAAAAACAAAAACTGATGTTATATTTAATTTCTCCACAAAGCCCTTTATTTTGATGAGTATATAGTTTTCATACTTGCAACAAATTGTAACTAAAGAGGAAGGAAAGTAATTATTTGTTTTTTAACTTTTTTTAAACAAATTTTTTAAAAAAATCAGAGTTATGAACATCTCATGGAGCAAAGTTGAAATTATCATCTGAAAAATGTAGCCAACCAGAGGTTTGTTAGTCAAACATTGGAGAAAAGGGTGTTTAAATGTAAAACGTGCCCTTAACATAAACTATAAGGAATACCAAAGAAAAAAACATTTTGGACAATATTTTGTCAAATGATGAAATTTGAGGGCATTTCACACAATAGTAGTATAGTATAAATACATTTAGTGAAGTACATTGAATTTATTTTCTGCCTCTCTTGATCAATCATAAAAATTTAACAGTATATAAAACTAAAAAAAGGTCAATTTTATATCAGATTTCCCACTAGATTACATTCCCTTATCCTAAAACTAATTTAGCCCAGCTTTGTTGAAGATATTTAGAACAACATGAGGCTACAACCACAGAGTGTAGATAAGCTAATGGTAGCTTGTTCACTCCTAATTCACCTTATAAAATATATTTCCAAGCAGTTTCATTCATGTACAGAAAAAGTGGAACTTGTGATTCTTAAACTGAAAACTTAACTTAAACTAAGTTATTTTTAATCAACAGTATACCTATGGTATGATCTCTGCTTTTATCGCCTCTTTCTCACAGATGTTCTGTTCAAAAGGTGACCTGCTGCTGAGCTCAGACAGAAACAAAAAGACATCTGATGATTTTCTATGTCTTTTCAAAGACTTACATGTCCTCTACTGTGATATCCTTGAGAATTTGGCAGTAGTCAACATTCCACACCGCCTGGTCGTCCCAAACTTTGGAAGCTAAGAGTATCGCTCCCAGCACAATGCGCTTCCAATTGGCAGGGCAGATGTCAATCTCAGCGTAGGTTAAGAGCCTTTCCAAATAAACCTGAAACAGAGAACGTTTCCATTTTTAAGATCAGACAAGTTAATAGTCATCTTCCCTCATAAAATTCCATAATTTTAACAGCTTCTGTGCCGCTTTAGAGTTTCCCAGCCCCATAGTGACTCTTCTTCCTCAAAGATAAAGCCTGGAGCTTCCTCATAAAATATCCATGCCAATCAAAGCACTGAATGTCTATGTTCCCTTCCAACTTCACAGCTCTTACAGGGGCCCCAGGTTAAAGAATTACCAAGGAAACTGATTCACTGGATCGCCTGATCATTTTGTTAGAATTAAAGACATTTGTGAATTGAAATTTAAACACACATCAACACTGGACTCCTTTGCTAAAGGAGAAATAACATGTTTATTAAAAGGAGCTGACTGATACAGCATCAATTATTCAGTTTGTTTTTGCATTAATAATTTGCAATTTTAAAATAAAATTCGGAATATTCCAAGTTTTCTTAATATTGCAAATGCAGACTCAAAAGGGCAGTATTATGTATTTTCCAGGCATGTAAGTCATTTTGCAACTATATTTTCTGCAGTTATAAAAATGATACACATATCAAACATGACTTAAAATAAATATGATGTCCTCCCTAAAGAAGGGAAAAATATTGAAAACTGTGAATCATATCGCCCAATCTCAATTCTGAATGTCGATTACAAAATTTTTACATCAATAATCTCTCGGAGAATGGAGCATTACTTAT
>CAEGAF010048899.1:0-65434 GCA_903067075.1 Micropoecilia bifurca
ACACACACACACACACACACACACACACACATACAAACATACATACATACACACACACACACACACACACACACACACACACACACACACACACACACTGACACACACACACTCATACTTCACGCAATTCAGTGGGTATCCACCCACCTTTGACAGGTGTCTGAATCATAGACAATGTCTCTTTTGGGGATTCTATACTTCAAAGATTCCTTCTGTAAAATTATGAATAATCCAAGGTCAAGGTTTCTCCCTTTGGCTGGAATATAGACACAGGATACACAGACAGTAGACTTTACTGACTCCTGGGGTTCTGGTAAGAAGCAGTTTTCCTTTTGATAGATGAACGGAGGTTGTGGCTTTTTGTCTTCCTGATGTGACCTTCGCAGATGATGAGTGAAATAGAGAGCGACTTCACTTGGTGACTTGTCTTTATTAACATTGTCACATATTCACACAATAAGCCTCCTCTTCCTGCTAAGCTGAAAGTAGTTAATGCAATGCATCGTGGGAATATTTGCTCTCATACCAGTCTCCTTGTTTCTTGTAGTTCTGTCCTTCATGGCTATAAGCCCGATAGCAACTCAGTGTTTGGCATGTAGACATGATGAAGATTAGTTGCTAAACTTTAAACCTGGGATTACTGTGCAGAAGAAAAGGGGATTTAGATTACTTTGAACGAGGCACAGTTGTCTCTTGGTTTTAGAGAGAATCACTGAAAAGGAGAAAAAATAATCAAGTGAACTGCAGTTTATGAATGATAATAACTTTTTGTTGTCAGAAGAGAGGACACACACATATGGAGAGCAATTGCAATGCTAGCACACACTGTACTTGCACACTAATTGGCGCTTTTAAAACCTTTGTAAGGATCATTACTCAAGTGAATCAAAACAGATTGGACTACAAGCTTTTATTAAAAGAACCAGGCATGGTCATAGTGGCGTCATATCCACGGAGCTGTGTACTGGTTGGTGTGTGTGAAGAATAAACTCTTTAGCGACAAACACCATTCTTCACCACCGCTCAGTCTCATTGGGTTATACTCACCTCCTGGAAACACCACCATCAGATTAGCAGTAAGATCTCCTCTTTCATCATCTTGGTCATTTATCTAATCATAAAAGGCCACCTTCCTTAAACACCTTCCTCTTCTACTCAGTGATGGAACTCCCTACAACACCTGGACCAATATGCATGCCGACTTCTCACATTTGTAAATTGTTTAAACCTTTCGATTCTGTCTCCAATTGTTGTCCATTTGGAGTTATTACAAAAACCCAACATGTCACAAGGATTATTTAATAGATAATAAAGTATATTTTCTGAAAGGTTTTTGTGGTGCATTTGCTGATTAAGATGTCTTATCTCACCATGAAATAACACAAGGAGTCAGTTAACGTGACATAAAATGTAGTAACATCTTCTTGTGCCCTCTTTAATAGACTCTTTTAGGGTCTTGCAAAAATGGAAAGACGAGGCAGCGGCTTCTAGTCCTCTTCTAATAAAAATAACTCTGAGAGCATGAGGCTGTGCCCTGGACGACCCACATGCTTTGAAAACTAAAGTTTGTTTGAGTGGTTCTTCATTTTTGCATTAATGCACTATTTGGTTCAAGAATTATGTTATAAAATTTAGTTAATAGAATTAGGATTTAAAAACTGCTTCAGTGTGTCCTTTGTGTGGCTCTACATAAATTACTCAGTTACACTAGAATGGTCAAAAGGAGATTTGTTTGCTGTTTTACAGATTACAGGTAGGGCTACGCTCCTTTGTGGTGATAATTTTCTCCTTGTAGATACTGTTCAAATGAATCATGATCCTGATAAGCTCCGAACCTTAAATTTACTACACAGTAACTCACAAAACCTTTGGACAAACCCTCTTATTTCTAAATCATGTGTTTTAAATCAGAATGACTTCTTCTCTCCACCTGCATGTTCTACTCCCAGCTGGGCGCTGTGAACCTTTCCCTGAAGGGAGATCAGAGTCAATCTGTGAAACACTGATCATAATGTTCAGTAGTATAACAGACAGCAGAACGCTCTGTTTTCATGCATGTGTTCCCATAAACACAGTTTGTAGCAAGTACATCTACTACAGAATGTGTAAACATCTACTTAGGCTCCCACTACATATAAAATAAATAAAAAAACTGAAAATTATTAAATTACTGTTGGAAATTTCCATGTTTGCATTTAGGGTTATGCACTTGAATCCAGCAGTATGATGTTCCTAAAACACATCCATTATGTGCATGTTAATCCGTGTGATTGAGCCCTTGGAGAAAACTTCCAAATGTCCACATGTCATGTTGAAGTGGAACGATCCAGTACTGCTAGGAAAACGAATGCCTTCTCAATTCCGATACTTCAAACATAAAGGGCTTAGCGTCACAGCTCTCAATGTGTTTAATTTGTCAGGTATGAATCAGTAAATTGAATTTACTCACTTACAGTTGTTTTTCAAAAAGAAAAGAGCACATTGTGTTCTGAAGGTAGAATGTCAGCCTGCTTGTTTGAGCGTTTAGCAAGTCAACACTTAGCTCGCTGAGTGTTGTCTTTTTTGTACCACTGGCCTTTAAGCAGCTCTTGATTTTCTGTTGAACAACGAAAGTTTTTCAATTCATGTTTGTTTAGCTTCAAATGGAGAACAAATGGAAGCATGGAGGAAAATTTTACCACCAGCAGAAAAAATACAGCTGCTGCGGCAACCAGGCAGTGAAAAAACAGTCTCTAAGACCTTTTCTAAACAGCATCAGAGCTGTTTCTGTATTTCATGTTGACTGGCATTGACTAATATTACGAAGAAAAAGTGGTTTAAGGAAAATACAGGTTCTGCTCACTTGTTTACATTTGTGTTGGCTGCATAGGTTGGAAGACTAAATGGCACGTTTTTGAAAATGATCCAACAAGGAAAGTACCCCTAACTAGTTTTCCTGTTTTGATTAGTTTTACAATGGATATCGTTGGACTTGGACAAAAACTTTAATTTGTAAAAGAGGACAAAGCCTCCACGTTTCTCCACCTCTCCACAGCTCACCCCTCTCTTTCTAACATGGTTGATGGGTTTCCATTGATACACAATGTCTATGCCTCAAATATTAGTGTCACAAAAGCACACAGAGGTCCCTCCAGCCAGACGTTCTCCTCAGCTGCCCATATCGAATCCTGACCTGCCCTGCTCAGTCTGTATAACCCACCGCCATTGATTAATTGAATACCAAGATACTTTAACTTATCCAGCCTAATCAGAGACCTTCCCTGACCAAGAAGTAGTATGCCCCTTGTTTTAACTGGGAACCATCTCATCTCTTCATCTACATTCACCAAGTCGTATAATTTAAATGCCACCAAATCTATGTAACAGCCATAGTTACTTCACACCCGCATACTGTGACATGTATCACACAATATGCACATTAAAACTCTTCCACTTGGTGTAAAACACTTTTTTTATTATTTAATGAACAAATATGAAACACCCAAAGGGCCCAGGAGAAGCAAGGGTGACAAACTAAAGGATGTCAAACTCCTTCCAATTCTTTCTGTTTTCACTGCACAGCAACAACTCAGGCACCTAAAACCACCTTTTAGCAACCTTTTGCCGAGCTAGGAAAAAAATATTAATTTAATCAAAAAGTTCAGGGGTACTTATGTAAGCAAAAATCTTGTTAAAATGCAGTGACCACAATGAAACACAACAAAACTTTAAGAATGCTTAAAGTTTTGTTGCACTTCTTTAACTTCACATCTAGATAAAATACCAAATACACTCATTATAACAAGGTTTTTGAATTTCACTCCATTTTCAAATAGATTGTTCTCATTAATTGATCTCCAATTGTGTGCATTATTTTAGGTATAAATAAGTTGCCTATTAACTTGTAGTTCAAGTAGTGGAACACCAGAACTTCTTGTTCAAAAAGAATTTCTCCCAGTTTGAAGGAATTTCACAGTTTTTTGAAGATGCCTCCCTGTTATCCTCAGATATTGAGTTAATAGTGGAAAAGTCTGAAGCTTTGGGACCTAAAATCTTCTTTAAAAATATGGCTTTAACTTTGTTTTATGACCTAAATATATACGATATGGTGCAGAGAATAATGCATTTAGGATTCTGACAAAACTATTTCATGCAAAGAGTTTGCTTTTGATCTTTATTACTGCCCATTTTATGGAGTGGCCCAGTGCAAAAAGCAGTAATGTTACCTCTGGGATGCTTAAATGCCTCACTGGTATTTCAGAGGTTAAAAGGTAAATGCAGGTTGTATGTTAATGCAAACACTAATTTCAAACATTCCTTCAAAATGTTCCTATCTGCATCCTTTTTACACTATTCCCATGCCCAGCACCTACATTAAAGATCCATTACCTTTGACTATAGCATTTAACTTAGTTGCTTGACGTTGAAAAATATTTACTCAGTTACATTGAACAGTTTATGCCTGAGTATTTACAAGAGTTTGCAATCAACTCATCTAAGAAATGATTTATAGTCACTTTCTAAGCTTAAACACCTGAAACTGCAGTCTAGGGTCACAGTTTCAGTTTAGAAATTAATCTCAATAAATAAATAATGTGCAACAATAATGTCCTGCCTTAAAAAAATACAAAAGGTCTGCCATTTCTTTTGGTGGCATTCACTGCTTATGGCTACGAGGCATGTGAGTTGGATGGGAGCGTTCTGGGAATGAACCAGTGTTCCATATTTTAGTTGGATGAAATGGATTGAAAATGAAAAGGAGCATCCAGCTTGTTGTCAGCAACGGGTTCCACAGCCAGGATCAGTGATGATGGCTTCCATGAGTGGAAAGCCCATTTCCACTTCTATGATGACAGCATTAATGCAGAACATGTCACGGTCGTAGCTTGCTTTTTTTGTTTGTCATTTGTCTGCAGAGTTGCCGTTTCCTGGAAAGGTTGGGGACGCTCTATTGACTGGACAACGTCCTTTTTGTCCTGCACTCTGGCATACACATCTACTTATCAGCCTTCCAGGTCAAGCCATCATTCTGAGGAAAATGATCTCCATCCAAGATTAAAAGTCTTTCAGGTTGTCTTTTTAACTCATTCGAAGCAAAACTAGCTTGAATTAGCAAATTGAACTATTGACCATCAGCACATCAATGAAACCAATGTTCAGTGTTCACTTTACAGATATGCTCCTAAACACAACTTTCTAACCCAAATACAGACACTGCACTTCAACTCAATTTGTGTTTTAAACAATATTTGTCTTATCCTTGTGGTGTTTGAGTTGTTTTGGTTTTTTCTGTGTTTGCATTTTTCCTTCCTTTTGATGTGATAAGTCATAGTTTTTGTTTGTTCTGTAGATCGGTCTTAATCTTTTGTTGTTTAGGCTAAATCTGTTCACTTCTTGCATTTAACCATTCTTTGTCCAATTAAAATGATGTTTTCCATGTTTGTTTACTTGTCCTTGATCAATTGTGTCATCTTTCTTCCTCAGCCTGCTTATCTGGTCCTCTCTCACACCTACACCCAATTACCAAACAGCTACCTGTTCCTTGTCAGTAATCAAGCCTCTTTATTTAAGAGCTGCTCTCGCTCACTACTGGATTGTCTGTTGCTCCCTGTTCCTGACAGAATGTCGAGAGTCTTTGTTTAATGGAGAGAGACGGCCCAAATCCTATTGCTGTTTTCCATCTTGGCACCATGATGTGGAATCTTTTACTTGCTCAACATGGCCAATTTAATCAAATGATTCTCATTCAAACACACTCATTGCCTGAATGTCAGACTTGTCCCCTGGAAGGCTTGGTGTGAATATTTCTTGAATATCATCATTTATACAGTTGTATGAAATTCAAAATATCCACATTGTAGGGGAAACAACAAAAGAGCATGGAAATCCTCAAACAGAAGGTTGTTAAAGGTCTGAGACAATTTATAACAAGCTAAATAACACAAAATAATTTTGCTGTGGAATTTACCCAACTTTTTTAGGATTTATTTGAAAATTTGTCCAACTTTAGGGTTGGAAATTATACTGATCGGAATATTTGGCATGTTGATTATCCATATGTCCGCGAAGTGATAAAAATTGAGCACTTGACATCAATTTGGTCTTCTAATGTATGTCTCATACAAGCTGACTTCAGCACTTGACAAAAAAAATACAAGTAGACCTTTGCAGATGGTCGAAAGGGTTATTTTTGAAACTGCCGTGTTTATACCTTTTTGTGGATGAATTGTCAAAAGCCAAATATTATCCACTGATCTCAGGATAACAGTTGGCTTTTTAGCTTGTAAAGATCTCAGCAGCCACCGCCTTGCTTTAATGCAACTCAGCTGCAGGTTGTTGTGTCATTACGAGACCCCAGCAGTGGCGAGAGTCACTACGCCATTATCCCTGTATAACTGTGGGTGAGGAGGCCAATGGCCATGTGGAAATGATTTTCATCAAGACCTGCTTTCACCTTCCTGGTCTGCTCTGATGCTGCTGTAAAACAACTGTAATGGAGATGGGGAGCGGAGGGGGGCAGGGAGGCTTCTTTCCTCTTTCCTCCCTCACTGGAGGTAGCCAGGGAGGCCAGTTCAGTTCAGCTCTATATCTGTCAGTTCACGGTGCGTTCATCCTGCCACCCTCCAACTCAACTGCCGGGTGGAAGCCATAAAAGTGTCAGTGAACCAGAGTGACATCTACTGTGTACAGCACCACCTTCAGAGCGCTGCGGAGGCTTCCAGCCCTTCCTAAGTCCCCTGGTGAGGACAGTAGCAGTGAATGACATTTCCCCCAAGCCCAGAGGACACAGAGGTAAATTCAAGGCCAGCGGGAAAGCCGTCCCCTCTATTGTCATACAACACAGGCAGTAAACGTAGAGTCTGACAGCTTTCAATTATTTTTATGTGTTATGCAAAAAGAAAAAACATAAATAAATAATCCAAGCTGTAACAACTGGATGATTTAGATATATTATGAAATAAGGACCAAAGCAAGCCAAAGAGAAACAAACAGTAAAGCCAGAAGGTTTTTAGAAACTCCATTTAGTCCTGGCAAGTCATTTGTCTGCAGCTATTTGGCATCATCTGTATTTACTGACCTTCACTCGCTATTTTGATTTACTTTGATTCTTCACAACTTGTGCTCCCTGATGCCTTTTATAGATGCACCAGACACATCAGCTCCCAAAACCTATAACTTTGTACTGAGTTTGGATGTTTAGGTGTTTTTTTGGATGTGTGTTGTTTTTTTCAAAACACACCTGCATTTTCATGGTTGTTTTTAAATTCCTTTAGCCACTGAGCATTCTTGACTATATATGTAACCAAAATCTGCACCATATGTAGCTAAACAAAATGTGGTCTACAAGAAAAAATTTTACACAGTCCTGTAAATCAAGTTTTAAATGCAACCACATGGCCAAACTCAACACATAAATCCGGAATTGAAGAAATAAACTGTGTTACAAGCACTTTGTCAAAATTTGGTGAGCTAACCAGCTGCACAGACGATCTGATGCAGAACAACAGAATCATTCCAGTGATCAGAACTCTTAAAAAGATTAAAAATTAGAATTCATGAAGAAAATTTTAAATATTTTAAGAAGTACGTAGATATTCAATTTTTGCCTCTCATGATATCTAGCAGTTGTCCTGTCAGTGCCCACCTATGATGGGACATAGATGAAATAATTTCCTTCCTGTACTTCTGTAGTATAGCAAATATTTTGAAAATGTCTTCCTACTCACCACTGTTCTCTGCATGTGAATTAAGCTTCCTGCCTAATGCGGTTTCTGTGACTTTCACAACAAAAATAAACAAAACAATCATGCACAACGGATACCAGGCTCAAATCTTGACCTTCCAATGTGGAGTTTGCCTTTCATCCCTATGCATATGCGAATTTACTCCAACAGTAAGACCACATTTAAGAATCGTGGGTTGTTTACTCTGGACTGATTGATTGAAAGGTGTGATGGTTGTTTTCCATGGTTGTCATTCCAATGATGAACTTATGACCTAAAATGGATCTAACTGGTTTTAAACCTAAACATAGGGGTGTAAGATCAATTACCACCAAACTGAGGGTTTGAAAGAAAATTATAGAAGGGGAAAAATAAATAAATAAACAAGGTGAGATTTGACACAATCAAATGTGAACTTATTCTGCAACTGTCCTCCTATTTTTGGACCAACTAAGACTCATGCTAAGCTGAACTATGTCACCTTTGAAAGTTTCCAAAACTATATTTACGCGGCTTCCCTTCACGCTGATAAAACTTACGTTTGAACTCAACAGCGTATTCTGCCATGCTGTTGAAAAGGGCAGTTTGAACTGATTTATGATTTCTAGACACATAAAAGAACAATTTTCCATTGTAACAGGGCTGATGGCTTACATTTAGTACCACTTTCCAGGGCCTCTTAAATAGGCTGCCCGACTATGTGGATAATCACTACATTTACAAAGACAAGACCATCAAAAGGCAACGTGTTTTTCTCAACAATGCCCTTTGTTCCCAGTCGTCTCGGTACTTAAATGTCTGCAGCTTTGGCAGCAGTAGCACAAGTGGACAAAGAAGAAGTCCCTTCAGTAGTACCCAAATCAACAACCACCAACAAGTCACGTCCACAACCCTCTGCTGGCTTCAGCTGTCCACTTGTGTTTGTGTCTCTGGCTACTCAGGGACTCGATGACAGACTGATGAGTTCCTGACTACAAGAGAAATGGTGTGTGTGTCGGCCATCCGTTCAGCTCTTCTCCTTCCCCTCAACCAGCAGCTTTCTTCCTGCATGACGCATTAAACACGTTGAGCGCACAAAGACACATATTGCATTCAATTACTATGAACGCTGAGTGAAACGAGGTCAAAGATGGTAGATGATGTGCAGATCTGGTTGGGTCATCTGTCTTATCACACCCTCCAAGGCTGAGGGATACGGCCTCTCGTTGACCTTTGCCCTTGAGGAGTTAACTTCAAGTTCATCTCGTTCAGGTCGATCTTTGTTTCCCAAAGTCAAGCTACCAAAAGATCCTTCGAGTTCATGAAGAACCTGGTGAAAGTTCACAGAAGTTCACAGGCTGAACTTCTGAAAACAGTTCAGTGATGTCTTTTCAGGGAAAAAATAAAAGGCTTGCAATAGTTCAAAAAGCATTGTTTGAGAACTGGAAACAGGCGAAAGAAGATCTGAAGCTGGACACCAGGAGAGGAAAGGTGTTGCATCCCTCCTCTTTTAGTAGTGGAAGCAAATGGCTGAACAAAGAAGTCCTGGGGATTCATTTTCTGGGTATAGTGGGATTTCTTGAAGAGAAATATGTATTACAATAAAGGTCCACAATGCAGATAAACCAGGCTACAAATGTAAGACTGGTGTGATAATATGCCTGCTAACACATATTTGAAAATAATTTTACACCCTATGAGTTTCATTTCCATTTGTCATTTGCATGAGACCAAATCAGATTTGAATTTGGACTTTAATCCGTCTATTGAACTGTTTGTTAGTGAATGTTGTCACTAATATTTTTTAAACTGCTTTTAATTGTTACTGCATTGAAATAAATAATTTCTTGTCATCTTATACTGAGCTCTTCTGCAAAGAGACAATCATAGTAGTAGCATGAAAACTGAGAACCTTTTAGAGCATTAATGTAAACATGACAGAATTCGACATATCAGCAGTAGTTCTAGATACTTCCTGTGCTTTCAGTATGTTTTCTGAAACTGAAACACAAGATCAAGCACTCTGCAAACATAAGTCAAATAAAAGAATTATTGTATTTCAAATTTTCCTCTCTTGTCCAAACCCTTTAGAACATACATTGCCTTTTGTGCTTCGTATTGTTTCTGCAACATTTATTTGAATGTAGGATTGAAATGTTTTGCATATTGTTGCATTGTCGTATCATTTACATTTTACAGTCAAACTCGTGTTTCTGGGTATGGAGTTCTAGGTTAGTGCAGATCCATATTTTGCTAACAGGTTTATAGGCTGACTTTTTAGCATGGAAAATGTTTTAAATTCAAAGGAAAGAGCTTCAAATGGTACATTGCATGAGTGGTGTCAATATATCCTGGATGTTTGAACTTGATAGTGTTTCTTTTTGGAGTAACCTGAATTGTGTGCAACTCACTGCTGTAAGTTCAAGTAATTTTCTATTTATAAAATAACTCATATGAAACATACATATAAAAGTTAAGTTTTTGCTCCTGGGAGCAGCAACACAGTGTGATTATTGGCATTCCTGGCTCACTATAAGACGATCCTGTGCTCATATCTCAGGTTGGGGTCCCATGCAGGCCTGAGTATGTATAGAGAAAATGGTACAATCTGGTGGCCTCCTTTTTGCCCAATGGTCAAACTGTTAAGCATATCTGTGGAGAAATATAAGTTATTTTGCAAATGCAATATTACCATGCAAACATTTTTTCCAAACACTTTAAGATTACTATATAAACTGTAACCCAACCAATAGTGAGCCTTTGTTCGTTAGTGCATGCATGCCTGGTTTTGGACGTAGAAATGTGCCATTTTATCTTTGTCTGTAACTATTGTATTTGCAAATTTTGTTAAAATAACATTACAGGTATCAAGGATTCATGAGTTTATTTTTGTTTTTTTTGGGGGGGAGGGGCTGTCAGATAATGTGCACTCCATAAAACGTCTACTGGTTTGAACTATTCCCCATGGACAGACTTCAGCGTGAATTGATTCTACAATACTAATTTTTAAAAAAAGCTTTGAAACAAAGCTAAAAAAAGAGGGGGAAAAAATCTGTTTAATTAAACTGCAGGATAATTTTTCTATACGTTTTGTCAACACAAAACTGATTTTATGTGGAAAAGATACATGTGACAAACACAATGAAGGAGTCAAAGCTGCAAATGGAGGTGGAGGAGAGATGGGTGAAGAGGTGAGCTACGCATAAAAGGGTGACAATCATGTGCTCTAATGGAGTGAATAACGTTTTACTGTTTGAAGATTTCATGTTACATTATGAGATGAAGCAGTTTTACAAGGAAGTTTTTTTATTTTAAAATGGGAAATATGAGAATGCTTTGTTGTTCTAAAAAATGACAAGAAACCAGTTCCAAAACCTCTCAATGTATTTGTGAACTACAGCACAAAGTAGAACTGCCAAAGAACTTTGAAGTAGAATTATTTGGCTATTGAATTGTGTAATTGTTTCAGTAACTATAACTCTATATACACATATACATAAACTCTTTTTGCCTTCATTAACATGATGAGAATAAAAAAAATAGAATGTGGGGAAAAAATAAAACTACGTTTTGAAAATAACACTAATTTATGGCTTTTTTGTGATTTTTACATCTTGGAGAAGCTACATAAATGTAGTTTTGTTGTTATTTTATTTTACCAACATATTATATAAAGCTTGGATTATTTACAAAGTGATTGTGATCAAAAATGGTTATTATACCAGTTATCACTTTTGCGCTTTGTTTTCTGAGGTGGCTTTGCTGAGGCTCTAGAAAATGCATCTCTCTCCTCTAAAGGGAGATACTAACATCTGGTTAAAGTTTCAACATCATCAAATAAAACATGTTATTGTGAGCATTAATACTGGACTTTTACATGAAGTCATGAGTGGCTATCTAAGATCATTTAAATGATGAACACAACCAACCTGATACAGTAAAATATTTTATTTAGAAATGATTATTCATTTAAAAAATAAGTTTAGGAAATCCAGTGATATATGTCAATAATTAATAATCAGGTTAAAGTGCAAAAATACAATTTGATATAATGCATCTGTACAAAAATAACATTGGAATGTGATAGTTGTGTGTCGCTAACATGGCTTCTAGAAACATATCTTGCATACATGCAGAGTCCATCTTTAGGTTATAAGCTTTGGAACAAAATATTTGTGCTGAGCAGCCTCAGGAGGTTTTCTTTTTTATTTGATTTTATTTTGAGGTCCATTTCACATTCCGCACATCCACTGAGTTCGCTGCCAAATCAGGCTCTGATAGCCCAACGCACAGTCTTTATTAAGGCTTATTTCTGCATTATTTCTACGGAGAATCAGCTGCTGGAACATTTCTTCCTTGAGGAATGTTCACAGTGAAAGCTGCGCCTCCAACGGCTGAGATGAGAAAAGAAAGAAAACATCTTTGGCGGTTGTCTTTGGTCGTGTTGTTTTTCCAGTGTTCCCGGTCCCTTTCCCTGCTGCTGCAGTGAATCACTTCATCTTGGCTGGTTTCAGTTCCTTGACTTGCATGTGTAATGTTTTGTGGACAGCCAACGTCCTGGACTGACAGAATCCTTTTCCGCACTCTTGACATTTGAAGGGCTTTTCTTTGGAATGGATGTATCTGCAGCGGAAAACAACAAGGCACAGTATTATGCTACAGGAAGGCTTCCAAGCAAAGTCAGGTTTTTTTTTTAAACATTTCACCATAAAGTCAAGGACATACATTTATATAATGTAGCATCTACACAAGCAGTAGTTAATTCATGGCAGCTACCACTGGTGACCTACATTCACAGATGCTTTTGTAGACGTGTCATCAAATATTTCTCTCCACGTGGCCAGCAGCCATATTTAGAAAGCGTTTAATTTGGATTGAAAAAAACAGACAAAGAAACTGTTAGGACTGCACTTTGAATAGAAATGTCTTTGGTAGAGTTGAGACAAGGTTAATTTAGGTTCTTTATGGACGACACTTTGAATGTTTTGTACGTGTAGTTTGTACAAGTTCAACTCATGATATAAATCTTCTAATCGTTGCAGGAAGTGTCTTGTTTTTGTCTCTCTGCTGTCAAAAGAGAGGATGATTTAATGGCTTATTTTTAACCCCATACCTGCAAGTCATCACTCTTTCAACAAGAGTGAGAAATAAAAAAAACTGGATTTGACTGGCTCACATTTTTGCAGAAGCCGCAGTGCCTTTGGAATGAGAACAAGGTGTTGCATCGGTAAAGCATTTTTCTAACCTGTGGTCCCGGAGGTGGTCCTGTCTTCTGAAGGCCTTGTGGCAGATGTCGCAGGTGTACGGCCTCTCGTCTGTGTGCGTCCTCTCATGGATCAAGAGGTTGTAGGATTTCGTAAAATGTCGGCCACAGAACTTGCAGACGAATTCCTTCTTGGTCTTAGACGGCAGTCTGCCTCGGCTGGACTTGCGCTCAGGTGAGGACAGTTTGGTCACATCCAGCAGGCAGCCCAGGTTAGCCGAGGTCTGGTGCTGAGACGATACCTGTGCTGCAGCAGCAGCAGCAGCAGCAACACCCGTCATGCTCAGGTCCTCCACCTTCAGATGGTCCTCTTGCGTCGCTGCTGCCGCCAGGTTGGCAAAGTCAAAGCGTGGTTTGCTCTTGGAGCTTTGCAGCAATCCTGCTGTGTCCAGCTTTGGCTGCAGGAGGTGAGGGAATATGGGGATGGAGGCCATGGAGGAGAACTGAGGAGGCAGCTTGGACAATGTGCAGCGGGGGAAGGCCAGAGGTTGATAGCCGAGGGTCCACTGGTGAAGGTGGATGGCGTGAAGAGCACTGAAGCTGTAGATGCTCTGAAAATGATCGGCTGGCAGCTGGAGACCCGAGGAGGTCTGGATGAGGGAGCAGTTGGCCAGCTGAAGGGACGGGTGAAGAGGGACGGGAGCTGGTAGAGTCTTGCTGCCCATGGCTGCTACTGCAGTCTGATAAACACAGAGAACCAGAAGGAAAAAAAAATAAACATGTTGCTCATTACAACCGAGTCCAAACAATAAAGCAATAAAACATCATTTTCGCTGACAAATCTTTGAAAGTAGATCAGGTATCTGGTCTTGGTCTAGCTGAATCCTTAGACCTGCATGTAGGCCTCTGGAGGACCCAGTCTGTCTGACAACCCCACAGACACAATAACTGACACCCCACAGCTGCATTTTATCCCGTGTCCAACATCCATTATTTATGGGAATAAAAATTCTTGGCTTGTAGGAACACAATCAGTAGCAATAAAGTAGTGGTTTTCTGTGTGACTTTATCTTTCTGTTACATCTCAGAGGAATTTAGACCTGCTCTTCTTTCCAGTGTTGCTTCAGTTCATTAATGTTTGCAGTCATTTCTTTTGGTAGTTTTTGTCAATTAACCCAGCATTTTATTCAGTTTTTGGTCAGGACTTTAATTGGGCCGTTGCGCTGCGTCAAATTATTTCATTTGTATGAGATTGTTTTGTCTGTTGGGTCCAAGCTTCAGCAGGGGGACATATTATGTCACATTTGACACCAGGATACTTTGGCAGACCACAAACCAGAGAGGTTTATGGTTGATTAGCATGCATCAAAAAAAAGAAACATTTTCCTCAAACTCTGAAATTTGTGTGAAGATAAACCTTGATCTCAACAGCGCATAATAATAATAAATATTTAAACCAAGATTTATCAACTTGACTGTGACTAGGCTTCTTGTTTTTTGTGGAATATTTGAGACCAACGTCTCTGTGAATGAAAATATGGAACCACTGCCAACGCTTGTGCATACTCCCGAAGCTATGTGTGGGTGTTTCCTGTTCCCAGAAACATGCCTGGGGCTGTTGAGGGCAGAGAGACAGAATGACAGCATTCAGCCACAGAAATACCTGCGAGCTGTTACATCAGGTTTGATAAGCTAGAGTAACAATAGACAATAATGTTGCTTTGTTTGAGACAGATGATGATGGACGTGAGCCGCCAAGCAGCAGCAGCTTCAGGTTTTTAGGGCACGAGCCACACCTCGGCGCAACGTCGCTCTCATCAAACCCGCTTACAGATGTACGGCTGCTGTTCTGAGTTTGTGAAAGTGACCTGACCGAAGGAAGGACAGGTCGACTTTTATGTGAATGAAATTCAAAGAAAGATATCTGGATGAACGCATAAAGTTTTCCACGGTTTTGCAATCTGAGTGTTGAGAATCTGTGGTCATACCGTTTTGCAGCACAGTTTTAAATGCCAACGTTGTTTTGTACGTTTTAAAGCGATTCTGCGCTCACAGATACATGCTTACTATCGCTAATGTCTCACACAAAGGTGGTGCTAGTTTTAATGTTTGCGAAAGTTCAAGTTATCCATAAATGTAGAAGAATAAAGCTATAAGGATGAGGCACCTTGTAAAAGATTTCACTATTTATATAATTACCAAAAAAAAGAACTGTATTGCTTGTGTATAAACTGCCATTTGCTTTTATAGATTTTGTATTTAACCTTTATTTCCTGCTTTATTCAGAGTGAAATTCATGAGGGTCACGATTGAGAATAATCTCTAATAACAGAGATATGATAAATGTCATACTTGCTTCATTTCTTGAAAGTTACAAAATCTGTTATTTCTTATTGGCTTCTTGTCTGTTAGCAAAATTAAGAAAATGTCTGTAAAATCATGTTTTCTATATCTTCTTTGAAGTCCTCTTAATGACAATAAATATCACAAGAGGCTTGCTCTTTGCCATCCTTAGCTAAACTTAGCAGTTTCAGCTCCTACTTTAGCAAATATATTTTTTAAATCATATATAGAACATATTTTATTACAAAAGTGAAAACATTTTCTTAAAAAAATAGTAGTTTTATGCTTTTAGATCCTTTTATTTATTTCCTTCATGTTATTACATCAGTATTTTTGACACTTTAATGAAAAGCAACTTTTTAAAATCTAAGGTATATTTTAACTAATTTTGTCCATGGAAAAGCAAGTCAGTAGATCAGTAAGTGAAATAAACAGCTAGTAGTTGAACGTACATACACAAGCTATAGTGTAGTTCAGTAAAAAAATAAATAAATAAACATCAGCCTGTAGCTTAATAAGCAAGCAACTAAAACTTAAAATGGCACAAAAGGTAATTAAGAAATCAGTAAAATACATTAAATAAATAGTAATCAATTAAATCCTTAATAAATAAATAGGTCACCTACCCAGTTTTGAATATGTAGCTAAATAGTGAAATAAATAACAAGTAATGTCATTATATCATTAAGTAAAGTAAGGTCATTTTATTTATATAGCACATTTTCAGTAACAAAGCAATTCAAAGTGCTTTAATAACTAAACATAAGTCAATAAAAAAAGGTAAATAACTTGTTGAATGTGCCATTAGGTAAATAATTAAGAAAATAACAGTGATTTTTTACTGTTTTCTGTATTGTTCACAGGGAACAACTGAATGCAGGGAATTTTTATCACATACACAAAGAAGGAAAGCCATTATTTTGCATCACATTTGTGTTTTTAGGGAAAATGAGTTAGATACTTTGTCTAATATCCCTTAGAGAGGAAATTATCATGCTTTCATCAGAATGTTGGATATATATTTACATTGTTATTGAAATAACTTAAATTCTGATGATCCAGAACAGATTAATTAGGAATGAAATTCACATTTTAAACATTATTAAAAAAAATAAGATGTTTGAAAAAAATATTTTCTAATTAGACATATTTTATGTTAAGTTCTCCTAATAATGATAAATTTTCTTGTACGGTTTCAAAGTTTGTTCCTTTTTTTTCTTGCTCCAATTCTACTGTTACACACATTAAAGCTCAGTTTACAAAGCAGGTGTCGGATAAAGGAAGACAATCTAATTTCAGTCAATGACTTACTTCTCTTACTCTGTCCTGTGTGGTTTTAAACCCTTAAAGTTGCTGACCGTGTCAAGCTGACAGAAGACGTCCTGCTGTTTAAAAATATATGGCTCCTTAAGTATTTGTGAATATAAAAAAACTGCATTTCTAAAAAGTAAAATTTTAAAAAATTATGGGAATTTTTTAAGGCTACTCAGAATATTTGTCCTCAGAAAATAAAAAGTGCATGAAACAATTAATTCCACCTTATTGTTTTATTATTAAAAAGATATGTTTTTATATTTGAAATCTGAGGGCGTCTAATTTAATTAATTAAAAAAAAAACTGTAACTGTCATTTAAAAAAAAGTGGAAAGAAAAAGAATGAGAATCTTCCAGAATTAGCGAGACGTCGCAGATATTTGAAAGAGCTGAAGTGAAGGAGGCCCCTCCTCAAACTGCAGCAAAGGTTGCTAATGAGGAGAAGAGGAGCTCAAACAGCCCCCCCACCGGCTCCTCCTTTCTGATCACCATGCAGAAGTAATTGACTTTTATGCTGGAGGTCATTAGAGGAGATAAGTTCCCTGCTCCTGTTAACCCTTCTGTGTCTGCAGGGGCCCCCAAGGTGTCGAACGCCCCCCGGGCCCCCCTCTGTTCGGTCCGGACTGTGAGATTCAGCGCCTCAGAGGGCTTTACAGTGGGACGCTGCTTCTCGCACACCAAGAGGAGACGACACCCAGGACTCCTCCTGCTGATGGATTTGTTTCACTCTGCTGCAATCATTTACATTTTAACACATTTAGGAAAACCAAAAGGTGGAAGCAAAAGCGGTAAAAAGAAATCATGTATGAGTTTTTCCTGTCTCTTTAAATGTTTAATTAAATCCAAAGGTACATAAATTTACAGCTAAGAATGAACAGTTTTCTCTAATGTCTCATTCACTTTATTCCTTTCAGTTTATGAGGGAATAATAAAGTTTTATGTACAAACATGAAACATTAAACATTTTTAAAGCACCCTGCATGAGGATAACATCTTAAATTAAACAAGGGTTCCACTTCAAGGCCTGTTGGAGTTTGTTCTCTCAGCTAGATGGAAAAAAAGTGGACTCGGAGGTGAGCCCAGAAAGTCTGTGAAAGTGTGTCTTTTTTTATTCTTATTTTTTTCTGCCGTAACTTTGCAGATGAGCTCTGATTCCTATGAAGCTGCGGCAATGATTTATAAAAGTTGTGGACGTTATATCACGGATGATGAACGGCTGCGTGTTTGGAGAACGCGGCGTCCTCATGCACTCGGTAAGAGCACAATTTCTTTACTGCACTCTGAAGAATAAACACCTGTCAGCAGGAAACTGTAAACCCAGACCTCTCTCATGAACTTTAGATTCAGTGAAATGATAGAACCAGAATTTCTGAAATTCTAGGTTAAGATCTACTTACTGTACTTTAGAAATACAACAACAACAAAACTACACAGAAGAACTTTACTTGGTAAAGATCTGATTTGCTCCAAGTGAAAAAAAAGCTGTTAAACTTCAAAAACAAAGAGAATAGTTGCAAATTTGACAATGAAACCAATATAAGAGAACAGAAAGGGAGCAAAAACAGAGTGAATTACTCAGTTCTGAACATCTTAATAGCAAATTTCTGTATATATTTTGAATTGAATTATTTTTTTGAAGTGGAATTTTGATTTGACTTTTATTACAATGCACAATGATCAGGTATGTTGTTACTGAGACTTTAATCTGAACAACTTAACAATGTTACGAAACACCATATGGCACATTTGTTATTACAAATGCTGAGTTTCATTGTTAAAAAAAAGTTTTTAAAAGAATCTTCTAAGGGAGAGCAAACGGAGCGCAGGAAGTGTGACTTCTACCAAAGTAGTGGCTGATTCTGAGTGAAGTTGGAAGCTTTTAACTTGAGATAAATCACAGTTTGACCTTTGGAGCCGTCAGATTTCTCCCCGCAAAGACTGTTTTAAATGCATCTAAGCTTAATTAGATCCCATGTGTGGTTTGGTGGAGCAGTGTGATTAATCTGTTGATGAGGCCGGACAGTGCGAAGGTGTCAGAAAGTATTTACAGAAATGTTTATTCAGAGAAGCAGCATCTTTTTTGCGTCTGTACCTCATTAAACAAGGATTTCATCAATTCAAAACAGCGCGTTGTCTCCAGTTTTTTTTTTTTTTTTGCAAACATGTACGTTAAATCGACAATTGCTACTAAAATGTGTTGGAAATAAATGATATCGCAAGTGAAATGAACACACTTCATATAAAAATAAAGAATTCAAACGCTTTAAAAATGAAAAAGAAACTATTTTGAGCATCAGTAAAAAGCCATGCAGTCACAAGAAGGCGAAACACCTGTTGCGCTTCAAGTCAATAAGGAAATAACTATGTTAAAAAAATGTTTCTAATAAAACTTGCGATCGAAAACAGTTACTTAACATTATTAAAACAAAAAAAATAGATATATATAAAAAAAACTTACCAATAAAATTTGAGTTTTATAGGTTTTCTCCCGCCGGACTCTCTGAACGTGAAAGCCCGTCTCGCAGCGAGTCTGAACCCGGACGGAGGCGTTAATGTGTCGGCTGGGGCAGCAGCATGTTCCGGCTGCCTTAACCTGTTCTGCTCTGCTCTGATCTGATCTGGGCTCGGATGTTCAGGCACTGTGGTGTTCGCGTCTCTGCGCTCCGCCGCACTGTTCTGCGCGCTCTTCTCCTCTCAGCCGCCTCTTTATCTCAGCCCACAGTCCGACACCTCCTGGCGCGTCACACGGCCAGCCCATAACCGCAGCACCGCTCCGGAGACCACGAACAGCTGGACGATGAGAAGATGTGGGCCTGCGTGATGGGGTGGTTCTTCATTCGGCCATCAGGGCGCGCACACGCTTTCTGGACTCATCCGAAGTGACGTTTACTGACGTGAACTTGGGGTAACTGATAAATACTTAATACTTAGTGTCTTAATGTTTTTGTTTGTTCTTTTAAATACGTTTTTATATCTCTGTTTGTCCCACTGCAGCTCATACCACGTGTGTACATATGCACGTATAATGTTCTGGTCATTTTAATCACTTTTACTTGCATCAGCGCAGCGCACGTCCTGTTCTTCACAAGCAAAAATGTTTGAGAATAACGACCCCTGTAGGCCTCACGTGTTACTACAACAGGACGCTGCAGATAATAATAATAATAATAATAATAATAATAATAATAATAATAATAATAATAATAATAATAATAATAATAATAATAATGATTCTTTCAAAGAAGCTTCATTATTAAGGATGGCCAAATTAATGAAATTGACTCTGTATAATAGTTTTAAAAAATCAAGCCTTAAGCTGCTTTAGCAAGGCAATATCTCTAACGGCTCATTAGTGCAGCACCTTTGATGTAGTCAGTCCAAAATGTCATCAGTATTTGATCAGAAACACTGAGACACACACGTAATAATAATAGTTGTTACAGTCAATCAACACTCCATCTGCAAACAATAAAGAAATTCAGAACAGAGTCAAGTAAAAATAATTCATCACCTTCCAAATGTATTGTAATGAAGCAAGGCTCTCAATCTGAAACAGTTCTGCAGGCTCATCGAAACAAATTAGAATATAATTGAAAATTTGATTTGTTTCAATAATTTAAATAAAAAAGGCAAACTGATATAGAGGTGCCAAACACAAAGTTATATATTACAAGCGTCTATTCCAGGGGTGTCAAACTCCAGGCCTCAAGGGCCGCTGTCCTGCAGTTTTTAGATGTGCTACACAAACATGAATGAAATGGCTTAATTACCTCCTTATTGTGTAGATAAGTTCTCCAGCGCCTTGCTAATAACCTAATTATTCTATTCAGGTGTGGTGCAGCGGAATCACATCTAAGTTGCAGGGCAGTGAACCTTGATTACTGGAGTTTGACACCTGTTGTCTATTCCTTTAACCATGGATATTTTTAGCCTACAATCAACTTAAAGCAAGAATTCAGTTTTAATATGTGAGTATTATAACTTACCTCCATTATTGACTCTGTGTTTCTCAGCTTCCTCTTGACAATACTCAATAGATTCACTGTGTAGTTCCAGTCAGACCAGTTTTCTCCTCAATCGGGCGCAGTGATATCACAGTCATTATTAAAATAGTTATTGGTGTTTTGGGAGTGTAGGTTAGCCTACACTCCCAATGGAAAATGATAAACATTTTCATACAGTTGGTCAACAGAGGTAACCATGAAGTGCTCTGAAACATCCTGGTAGACGACTTCACTTAATTAATACAATATAGTGCAGTCACACAATTAGATGTCATAGCTCAAATAATCATCACTTACTATAGAAACCTCCCTCAGAGTCTCAAGGGTCACAGTTGCCATATTTCTACCACAGTTTTTCCATTCACTCAACTTTCTACTAAGAGTATAAATGCAGCACTTTTTGAATACCAAACATCAGCAATGACATTTAGTGACTTATTTTTATTGTTTGCAGAGGATGTCGATGACTGCTGGACAACAGTCAAGACATCACTTTTCCCCATGATTTTGCAGACAACAGCGTAATATTTCTGCATAAAATTGAAAGCTTAATTTCTGCTATCATTAGGCCAAATCAATAAAATTATCAGAAGTTAGTATCTGAAACATATCCTTCTGTGTGCAATGAATCTTTATTACATTTTAGCTTATGGAACGGAATTACAAAAATAAACTATTATTACTACTGCTATGACTTTCATAAATCGCCATGCAGCTAGACATTTTTATGACAGTTTTAGACTCTTAAATTGAGCTCAAAATAAACATCAGATTAAAAAATTAATAAATGAAAACATCTTCTGATTCATTTTACAACTTAAAGTAGGTAGTAAGTAGTTTTAACCTAATTCAAAGTAATTTCTACTAAAAATAATAATAATTATAATAACAATAATACCTTTTCTTTGTAGGCGCCTTTCTGGACACCCAAGGTCACCTTGACATAAAAAAAAACATAAAAACACAAGATTTATAAAACAGTACAAAGATAATTAAAAGCTATATGCTAGTTCAAACAAATGGGTTTTGAGTTTGGACTTAAAATATTGCAAAGACTCAATGTTACGGAGATCAGGTGGGAGTGAGTTCCAGAGTTTGGGAGCAGCATAGTGACAAGACGAGCAAGGGGGACGGTGAGATGGACAGAAGAAGAGGATCTGAGGGACTGGTGGGAGTGGCAATGTGAAGGAGGTCCGAGAGATATGAAGCTGAGAGGCATAAAAAGACAAAATCCAGGCCAATTTCAAAGGAAAATCACTTTTAAATATTCTGCATTATAAAATATTTTTGTAATTTTATAATGCATTCGACAGAGAGCTTTTGGGATAATGGCTTTACCCAATGGTAAAATGTCTCTCCCATTTGTTATCCAACTTTGATCCATTTTTAAGATTCTGTTTGGAAAACGTCCAGCACAGCTCTGATGTGACGCTAAGAAAAGCTGGTTTTCAATCTGATGGTTTCACTTAGTTACGATGTAGAAACCATGTAACCCAGGCAGCAAATTCTTGGAAAGAAACACGAGGCACCTATATATTTTATTTAGAACAGATGAACGTTCTGAAATGTTTGCACAAAGTGGTGCTGCAACGATGCAGAGAGATAAACTGTTTTAAATGTTGCTGCAAAATGTAACACGAGGACCTTCTTGGAATCTTGGATAAAATGATCAGGTGTATTGGAATGCCCAAGCTGGAAAACAAAGCTTTCAAACATTATGGAAGTCACAATATTGGAACGTTTAACAAAGGCAGGTGAGATAATTGAGTGGAGATCATGCCACCTGGTGGAGGAGTTTTACTACACCAGCTTTAGTCTGCTATTGACCTGGTTGAACTGAAATGTGATTTTCATTAAGTGAAATTCTGTTATGCCCGTTAAAACTTTTATTGATTCTATCCAGTCTGCGGCTTTTTGCTACATTATGAAATCAACTCTGAATAAAATCATCCAGCCTGTCCATATTTACCTCCAAACTCCTTTAACTCCACATTTTAATGCATTCACTATTTCTCCCTCAGTTATGTCCTGTCTACACACATTACTATTGAGAATTGTCCCTCAGCAGACTGATTGGCTTTTAGTTTTCAAAGTGCATAATCTACTTTTTCTCATCCTCATTGTCCATGCTACTGAGTCTGTTTAGAGCTGCAGGTTTCTATCTTACTCATTTCTGTTGAACTTTCTTTTCTTCTGAGAGATTTAAAAAAAAAATAATAATAATCCAATAAACACAGTGTCCATGATGGCTGAGTGGAAGAATTCTGATGAATCTGAAGTTTCTGATCGTTTCACAACGAGATAAACCAGCTGGTGTAACTTCATATTGTTGCTCAACAATCAGCCTTTTAAGAAGCAGTTGCTCAGTGTTAGATGAAGGAAGCTCAGCTACAAGCTTGCGGCTCATCACCTTTATCCCATCTGAACTCAAACTGAAAGACAGTGTGACAGCTGAACCAAACTACCAAAGACGAGTGCTCTGATGAGTGCTCTGCTCCTCTCGGTGCCACAGCTTACCTGACTTGCTTCGGTTCTTGTGTTTGAGTCCAGGCCAGCGCACTATGAGAACGTGTAATTTTATGATCACATGAAACCACAGAGGGTGGTTGTTCGTAGAAACCAAAACACTGTTGACTCACGCTGCAACTATTTGGGATTGGAGCTGCTTTTGATTTAGACAAAATTAGGCCTGCGTGCAGGTGCTCCTTTGTGCATGCAAGTGTGTGTGTTCAACACGTACTTAAAGACGGCACACTACCGCGGGCTCAGGGTTTATTCCTCTATGATTTCAGCATTCCTGCAGTAACCGCTGCTGCTGGAGAGCAGGATTTTATTGCTTCAGAACTATTTTACACTGTTCTCAGGATCACAATGTGGAGGTTTAATTTGAAGAGTTCTATATGTGCACTGGAGAGCTGCAATATAATGTGCAAGTAGCTGCCAAGACCATCATGTGTTTGCTGTGGGTGTTTTTTGATGGGGGAGCATCATGAAAGTGATGGCAAGAGCTGAGCTGGCTTACAGCATCCTAAGAAACCCGAGAAATGGAAAAGTAAATGGGAAGATAAACAGAACACAAGCAATTCCAAGTCAAATGTACATTGTCACCTGAAGTAGATTTGATGACCAAAGTGTTGATTTGTGACAGTAAAGGTGACGTCTCACATTTATAAATGGTACAATGCAATGAGATATTACCTGTGCTTTTGACCAGGTGTGGGAAACATTCTTCTGAGATTTTGACCTAATTGCTGCAACAGCTTTCTTGGCTGGACATCTGTTATGTGAATCTCCCATTCCACCACATCACAATCCTCTGTTGGTGACTATGGCAAATGCAACCTTTACGATGTGTGTGGGAAGCCCTCAGAACCACTGGTTCCAATTTTAAGCCCATGCTGAAAAGGTTGCACAGTCCAACCAACCAGACCTCATGCAAACACAGAGTTTGACTCATATGAAGCTCCATCAAGTGTCGGTAATGATGTTTAATGAGCACAAAGTATGTGTCTGATGACCTTCAATCTGTTCTTACTGACTGACCATCCAGCCATTGTCTCTAACCACAACTATGCCATCTGGTGGCAGTTCTAAATGTTACACAGGTCTCAATTCTCAATCATTGTCGATCTGACAATCCTAAATGATTTAAGTAGAAAGCAATTTAACTGAAGACACCCCAAAGGCTTCTCCAGTTCTGAACTTAAAGGTTTTCTAACCACATAGTGTCATCTGATAACACGATCAAGTAATTATGTTACTTCTAATTGTTAATAAATGGTGTATTCACCAAACGTGCCTTCCTAATTTCAAGCCTTCAAATTGGGCCGGTGTCTCTTTAAGAAATGCTTGGTCCTTTTGACACAGTAATCACATTGTCTGTCCCCTTAGCAGCCTTTTTTCCAGTGTAGCACTGAGAAGTAGTTTGTATAATGAGCTCAACAGATGCACAGCTCCATCAGATGTTTGCTAATTTCTGCCCGCTAGTCTTTAGGAGCTGAATGGGAGAGTCTCTCCCATTCATCTCTCCTTCCCCGCATAACCTCTTATTCCCCGCAGGTGTCATTACTGTGATCATAAAATGATTTTTTTCCATCAATTTAAAGACCAGGAAGCTGTAACTGTAACTTTCAATTGTTAGTTTCTAAAACAAAGAATTAGATGTTTTCAAAAAAATATGTTTTCAAACTTTTGAGGTTCAGTTGCATTAAATTGTATTCTTTGTTTGTTTGAATTGTAAGGTGCTCTTCATTTTCTTCTTCTTTTGCAACACATGATTTTGCTTTGTTTCTTTCTCCAACACCATGCCCACATGCTTGTGAGTGTAGCATACGTTCTTCATGCATGTTTCTTCTTTATTTCCAAATCTAAAGCACCCAGGATTTGAACAACCTGTACCAAAACTGATATCCCGTCTGTTTCTGACTGATATGGACAGCAGGTTTGAAATGACTCACATACAGATTTCCATTTGCTTCTATAATTAGTAAAAAGGCAGATTCTGGACCTAATGATGTGCTTTTCCCTGTAATTCATAAAGTGCTTGACTTTGATAGGTTATGGCTTATGTATTTGAAAACATTAAATAATTTAGCACAATATTGCAACAATGTGGACCAATAGATCAAGTTTTCTGAATGACTGCCACACTGAGTGTGCAGATCAAGCTTAACACAAACTTTAAGAAAAGCACATAAACTTTTGTGCAGGAGCTCCATTAGTTTAATTATCATTTCATTAAATTAATAACACTGCTACACTAAAAGCGACCTACCAGTCAAGTATTAGGTATGTCTGAAAAGTAGACAAAGGCTCCAGCACCCGACACCCCCAGAGATATTTTGGCAGCAGAAAAATGACTGAAACAATGTAACCCAGGCGGTTTGAATTTGTTGTATACAGGAAAAATAATAAATGATCAGTGCTGGCTGGTGCAGGGAGTATAAATCAAAAATCCATGAACTACCGTGTCTTGTTACCAAAAGATGAAAGCAAGGATCATGGCGGCCAGAAGCTGCTCTTCCATCTTCAGCTATTGTCCTTGATCTGATGCAGGAGGTTACTGATGCCTTTCTGTGCCAGACATGGATGCTCTGAGGATAATATTCCAAAGAGAAGACTTGGCTTTGATGGAGGATATGTCCTACCTGTGGATCATAGTCATACTTCCAGCACAGTAATGGGTTCCACATGGAGAAGCTACTGCAGACTGCAAGAAGCAGCTGCAGATACTTGAATAGCACAGTGAACATTTCTTCTCCCTCCTTGCTTCCTTTTAATCACTGCATGAAACAGATTCTCGGAACACTGATGTTCCCTTGGATGCACACAGTAAATCCAAAACATCTCTTTCCCTCAGTGAGTTCAGAAATTCAGATTGAATCATGATGCAGATTGAGAACAATCAGAACAACCTGTAGGAGATGTGGTTCTCATGCCAACAGATCAAACATGGTCCTAAATAGATGGAATTAGCTCCGTTTTGGGGATTAGTCCCAGTTCAAAGGATTTGGTAACCAGGAAATACCTGATTAGACTTTCTCATAAATTATTGTCAGTAGCTTATAAAGCATTTAATTTGAACTTGATGCTACTCACAATTATGACATTCTAGGCAAAATTACACAGCTATAATATTTCAGTTGACAAATGAAAAGAGTTGCCAACCATTTTATTAAATCTTTTAGAGTAGATTTGCATTAAAGTATGATGTGATTTTGACAAAATCTGTGTTTTTTGCACCTTTGAAGTACAGAAAATAACCTGGAAAGAACACAGACTGAAACAATGCCTTCTTTCCCAATGGATCAGAAACATCCATCCATTTTCTAACACCCTTGTCCCTTGGTGGGGTCAGAGGGGTGCCAATCTTCAGCTAATGTTCTGGGTGAGAGGTGGGGTCACCCTGGACAGGTTGCCAGTCTGTCACAGGGCAACACAGAGACACACAACCGTGCACACACACACTCACACCTAGGGGCAATTTGGAGAGACCAATTAACCTGACAGTCATGTTTTTGGACTGTGGGAGGAAACCAGAGTACCTGGAGAAAACCCATGCATGCACAGGGAGAACATGCAAACTCCATACAGAAAGACCGGGGCCAGGAATCGAACCCAGAACCTTCTTGCTGCAAAGCAACAGCTCTACCAACTGCGCCACTGTGCTGCCCAACATTAAACATATTCAAGATTAAATTACAAGCAAAAACATATTTGCCGTAACCATTCAAGATGACAAAATACAAACATCAAATTAACTTTGACAGAGTGAAGAAAAGCATGATAGCCCAACCAGGTCCTACCAGACGTTTGTTGACAGTAGCACGGTGGTTGGAGTTCTGCCAACAGGATCTAGGTGAGACCAGTCAAAACAAGCTTCTGTTACCTGAGAAAGTACAAACCTAAGGTGGCAGGGTTGGTCCCATGTTGCTGTTAGTCTAGAATGAATCCTTCAGCACCCAAGGCCCTGCCAGATTTGAAGAAACATGGCTTAAACAATTACTGAATTGAAAGCACTGAGGTAGGCTGGGTTTTGTGTGGCAAAAATATGGTGGATGAGCTTTACCATTTCTGGAGCTAGTTGGAATATCCTGCAGAAGCTTATGATTATGATGGCCCTCATCAAAGTAAGACCAGTTTTTGTGCTATAGGTAAATATTTTTCCCTGCCCGTCGAAGCTGGATACAAGAGTTGGGTAGAAGAAATAATGTAATGCATGCTCCGATCCTGCTGATGTTGACCAGTGCTTCAGCTTCACAGTGGCACTGGTGGATGTTTAGAATTATTCTCATCTTTGCTAGAAGTCATTCAGTTGCTATTAAAGTCACACCTTCTTCTGCTGCAGTCACACCTTCTTCTGCTGTGTAAAGAAACCAGAATCACAACTCGACATTTCAAAGTCAGAAAATATAGGAAGTGATCTTAGGTTGGTCGTTGGGAATAAAGCAAGTCCAATTATCCTCTTTTTATTAATCAGTGAGGGAAGATATGAAGACTGGAGAGTTAATCAGAGCTATCAGAGCTGTGCCTGCAGAAATGTGACCATTCCAACATTTAGAATTTGAAACATGATCTCTGGCATGTTTAGGATTGTGAGCGTACCTGTTGATTCAAATCTTCACGATTAAAAATCATAGGAGGTTATCAAAAGAATAAGACTGAAAATATGAGTTTCTTCAGAAAACATGCTGGTGTTAAATTTTGGAACGGGATGAGGAAGTTGGGTCATTCATGCTAGGATCAGTGTAGATTCACTGCTCCTGTGTCTGAAAAGTGACCTGTTGAGTTTGGTCAGAGACCCGTAAACGTTGACCTCAGATGTCTGCAAGATGTAGGTTCAACCATCAGTGGAGAGATCATGTCTCAAGGCTTATCTGGGAGAGCCAGAGGAATTCTAGACGTCTCAGCTCATAATGAATTCCTGTCCTCATAGCGAGTACCAAAAAGTGGCTGAATGAAATTATTTAAAATAAAAAAAAACAACTCATGATAAACTGTGTTCATTAGTCAAAACATTTCCAAAGCATTCACAGATGATGTTACTAATAAATATAGCCTTTAATGGACTAATTTTTCATCTCCGGATGGATGAATTATTTCAAAACACTATGATCATCTAAACTACTGACAGATGGCTGCTATGGGTTCAGTCTCCTCTGTGGTTTTATGACCAACCAAAAACATTTGTATAAAAAAAAAGGATCAACAGTTACAGACAATTTCAAGTCATATCCATTCTGAAAACTGGTGCGTAGGTGAAATTTCCTCTGGGCACATTCGTTTTATACATGGATGCATCGCTGCTCTGGAATGTGCTCAGCCTTAATATGGTCCTCTTGGGCAGCTGTGCAAACCAAGAACGTCTCCATGCATACTTAAAGTCATCTGTCATCTCTTGAGAACCTTTGTGGTATCACAGTGTTTATTTTAGCTGCTGCTTAATGTGCTGGCACTACAAACTCAATGCACTTAACACATAATAAATACTGCACTTTTGAAATAGTTATCATTTTCATGTTTCTCAAAGGATAATGCAGTCTCCGTAGATAATATACACAGAAGCCTTTTAATATCTACTGCTGATTGTATGTGCAGCGCTGCAGATGGAAACCCTGGAGGAGTTGAACTTGTACTGGGAACAAGTTTGGTTTTGAGAATGCAGACACAGATCTTGGTTTGGGGTACGTGAAGAAATGAATATCTTGTAAAATCGACCACAGCGCCCCCTTGTTCCTCACAAACCGAGTTAGAGGGTACAGCTGTTAGCCTTCTCCAGATGTGCTAAACATACGTATACAGTTCTCTGCAGATGATTTGTTTAGTAAACAGTCAGAAAAAGCACCTAAAAGCTAAAATATAACATCTGGAGAAAATTCTGGAGAACTTATCAAGAGCATTTCTGATGCGATCCGGCTGATCGTTTCAAGAAAAAATTTCAAACAACATTGAAAATGTTCAGAAGTCCAGGCCTGGTTAGTGTAAAGGTCCCTCCAACAGGAAAGTCAAATATCTGACCTTCATCATTTCTTTTTATTTTTCCATGAAGTGTTTAAATGTTTTACAGACTGTGACGCCTCTCCAAGGCCTAGTTTTGTGAATGTTGTTCTTCTCTAGACATGGGAAAAGAAGCATTACATGATTTGATTTATACTTTCTTCTGTCTTCTGTTAGACTTTAGAGGAAAAAAAATTGTTAAGCTTTGGCTTCTGTTGGGGGGAAAAAGGGAAATATTGCTCCCTGTCCGGCTCATTTTTACAGGAATGTCTGTCACAGCCGTACTACTGTTCACTGGACAGATCAGCTCATCCTGGAGTGAGTTTATTCTCCCCTCACCATGTCCAAACTCATGGATCAGATTCAGTTCTCACAGGAAATATAAAATGTGTCCATGTGTTGGGAGATAAACAAATAAAATCAAAGTTAATGTTTGATTATTCTTTCAAATTCCCTTAAGATGGTTTTCCACTAATCAAGGACTCAAAAACAAATAAACCAAATAAATATGCTTAGAGTAGATATGCACTTTAAGCATATTTAGAGTGCATATCTCTAAATATGCATTGGTTTGCTTGCACTAGTCCTATAAGGAGGTTCTGGTGTCATATGCAGCTGATCTTTGTTCCTGATTATTAGGGATTTGCACAGGTACTTGGAATCCTGAAGGGATTTTGTGTTTCTGTCTTTACCTGCTGATAACTGACATATTCTAAGCAGGCAAGGATGTTAGTTTCTCTGCAGACAGTAGTGGATTCTTATTAACAAGTTCCAGAGTACAGTGGACCCCCAATCTTACATATTAGAGATGGTCCAATGACCACAAGCACCCATGAGTAGTTGAAATCTGCGAATACTTGGAATCCCCTCTAAAAAAGCGTGTAATTCCATATTTTAATAGTTTAGGCACCAAATACATTTAAGGTCACTTAATGCACACAGTGAAAACCATCTTGGTGCTTTCACATTTCTCCACTCTTACTTGCACAGCCAATCACCACCAAACAAAATGAAAGCTGCTCCTGGATTGGCTGCTATTGCAAGCAACAGCCAATGACAAAGCGCCTAGGTATTTCATCTTGCCAAACACTTTCTCTGAGAATAGATTGATTTCCTGTGAATAATTTTCAGTTTCATACGGAAAAATCTGTAAATGGGTGAATCCATAAAAACAATATTGCAAATAGGTGGTACACACACAAAAGCATTAGTGGAACAGTACTTACCTGTAGCCCCCTGTAGAATAGCGCAGACACGTGACTCTGTGGTCTTGCAAGCCTGAAATCATTTCCAATGAATGAATGAATGTAGCTTGGTATAAAGGTATGGATGATATGTCATCATGTTGACCCTTTGCTGCCCAAAGTCCGTTTTAATCCTCGACACTTGAACTTCACCATTAGTTTCTATGTTGTGTTGGTGCAGCACTGAAAATTTCCCACTTGTGCATCATGGCCCAGAATCTATGCACTTCCATAAATGTTTATTAGGGACCAGCTTTTCATTAAATTTCTAGGCTTTTTCCTTGGGCTTCCATTCCTCTTTGACTATGTACCACATTAATTAGTAACAGACACAGGTTTACCTCCAGCTTTAAGCCCAAAGAGGTAAAACATTAGTTTGTGGCTGCGGGATGTTCACATTGTTCCATAGTTTACTTCCCTTGTTCAGAGTGGGAACAAAGTGGAGAAAATGACGGAGCAAACATGCTCTCAGGGGGCTGAAACCAGATCCTCTTTTACAGCCACTTGCAAAACAACCCCTCTTTATAATGTAATGCAGTGTTGATCTGAGCCCTGCTGAGCCAGCAAGCTGCAGAGGCATTTTTAATTGTTGCAGGTGGCCTGGCTCGGGGAACATAGCTGCGATGCTCAGGGATCTGCAAATAAAACTCCAAAGCGTGCATGTGTGAACGGGTACACAAACAAGTGAGCGGGGTCCAAGACAGCTGTGTCTGGGATCGCTGTGCCAAGGTTCACAGCCTGAGCTAACAGCATGGCCTCCTTCTGCCTCAAGTCACCGATTCTGGATCTGCAGACGGCCGCTGTGGATTCAAGCACCAAACTTTTCCTCTTTTGTATCAAATCAGAATTTCCTGGGAAAATGCAGTTGTTCCTTAGTTGTTTAATTCTCGTAGGTGTTTTTCTTTATAAGTGCTTTTTTTTTTTGCTTCTTCTAGTCCTTAGACACGAAGAACCAAACTGAAAACTATTGCTCTCACAATGATCAAACATTTTTTTTTAGTTCATTTTTCTCTTCCCAATGCACATAAGAGATTTATTATTTTTTTCGTGACAGCATACTGTTTGGAAATCATTTTAAAGAGCTTAACCAAATACATTAGTTCCACTCTGCATGCATCATATTAACACACTGTACTCACATGTGCATAAGAACTCAACATTTCATCACATTCCTCTCAGTGAAAATATTTTTCCAAAGAGACTCCAAACACTTGACAGTCAAAGTCATTCTTCATTTCCGGGATGTGTTCAGTTTTGTTTCTGGGATCCATCAGACGGGCTGCAGGAAAGTATTCAGTTTAGTGTTTAGGTCAGTCATTTAGTAGGAGGATATAAACTTTAATTTGTCTGTGTGACTCAGGCAAATTAGCAGCTGAATCACCTCCTCTTAGTCTTATTCACCCTTCAAATGGGCTGCTGACAGTTGAAAAGAAAACAAATGCCATTAACCTTTGACTTCCTCTGATGTCATCTCAAATGTTCAAAAATAATGCCACGCAGTTGAGCTACCTGTCGCTGAAGTGAAGACCAAACTCTGGTTCTGCACAGGCAGTCCGTCGTCTATTGCTGTGTGATGAACAGCTTCCTTTTCCTGCCGTTCTGCAGCTGTTGCCGGGCTCGCAGCCCATCGGGGCTGTAAATCAGAGCCTTTGTACTCCAGAACAAGCCTATCAACCACAGGTGTGGGCTCTGCCTGGGGATCCGACAGCTCCGCTCTGGAAACTGGAGAGCAGCAGCAGACCTTTGCCAAAAACACTCATAGAGGGGGAGAAGAGTTTCCCGATCCGTGATCTTCAAGGTTTGGTGGAGTTTAGGTGATGAAAACTCATTGTCACACTGATTCTGAACAGGTTAGGGTCTTTTTTGTGCCTGTACTGAGGTGGACTGTGTTCATTATTAGCCATTTTCACATTTTTCAGTTCTTCACTGCAACAAACAAATCAGTTCACAGATACATTACCCTTAAAATGTATTACTACATGAACTATTTCACATTTAATCCTGGTACAACCGCAGTTCTTTCGTTGTTGGGATTCTAAGTGAGACCAACATAAACTAGTTCACAATTTGTAAGGGAAAGTAGAGTCATACATTATCCTATCCCTATATGTATCTTTTCATCAGATTGATCTGACAGTGTCTCATCTTCAAAATGGTTTTCCGGTGCACATTTTGTTTTGAATGAAAGCCAAATCCAATTTTCTTCTCATCTGAACACATCAAAGCACCTTTTTCAACATGGACCGTGGTAAAAACACAAACCAAATACTGAAATGTTTTGCCTAAACATTCCTAAATATATATATTTTTCTCATTGATCTTACACACGTGTCTTATGATATTACACATTGAGTATCTCTTCAGTCTCCTTGCTAATGGAACGGCTCTGCAGCCAACTCTTTCAGACATGCAACAATTGAAATTGGTGATGAGAGGCGCTTCCAAGCTTTTTGTTTTTCAATCACTCCTTTGTTTGAGTTTTAGAACGTTTTCATGTGGACTGTTTTATCCGAGGATTCATTTGCACATAAATGTTAGAGGATACATGTGCATTACTTTATAGTTCACATCTGCAAAACTGGGCTTATACGCTGATGGTTTCTTCCACCCCTTGACGAAATTCCTAAAGGTTAATCAGATATTTTAGAAACAAAAAAGGATCTTTGACAGTTTCTGTAATTTCGTCCACATGTCTGTGTTCCATTTAATGCAGCCAGTACACAGCCCAGATTATGAACAGCTTGGGTTTTTTTATCTGCTTCTAGAGCAGCTGTGCCTCCATCCAAACGCTGAGGAGGCTAAACTTCACTCTGCACGCCGAGAGTAACGAGGGTGAGTGGGTGGGTGTTACCAGAACTGTGTGCAGCCAAGCCCCCTTTTTGGACACCGACGAGGGGGAAAATTCACTGATGAAATGTGGCACAGGCCCCGGAATGCAATTTTCAAGCTTCCACATCTGGGAGACTGATGAAACCTGGTTCCTAATTTTACAACCATGATGTCAACAAGCAGACGTGACAACTCTCCATCAGGACAGGTGGACGTTTTTATTTGGGGCTTAGGACTGTCATCTGCTTATCAACATGTTGAGGAAGTGACTGTTGTTACATAATTACTCCGGTATTCAACCTCTTTCAATGAAATTCCGGAAGAACTATGAACATCAAAACGACACAACTCAGTTGTGAGTTTTCTAAATGTTTCCTGGAAACAGATGCCTGCAGACGGACCACAGCCTGATCTCTGGTGTGGTCAGCAGGTATCTGAAGGTATCTGGCTCAGTGAAACTTATGCAACAGCAGTGTTTGTTGAGACCAGCATCTACTAAATAATTTAGTATATTGTGATTCTTTATGAGCAAATGGGTGGGCAGACAGATGGATGGATGGAGGAAAAAAATACAGATGTAGCTACTATACGTTTGATAGCAATTGAATTCTAAAACAATTTCTACAATCTGGGATTTTTTTGCAAAATTTGCTCTCAATCTATTTTCAAGGAGTGTCAGAATTTACATTAATTTAAATGAATTGCGATGTTTGGAAACAGTCATGCAGGCCTCATATTCTTGCCTCCCTCCCAGAGAAAGTGGGAAGCCAGGTTTGACATTTTCAGGTCAACCATCTATTTCGCACCACTGATAATCTCTCAGAGCATCCTGGGGTATGACTGGGTGGGCATCCTGCTCTCTGTGTTCCAGGGGAAGAACACCATTCATAGTGATCTCTCCACTTCAACATCTTTGAAACGCTCAAAATTTCAAATCTGGAGCTCAGTCACCTGGCAGGAGCTTGGAGTAACTCAAAAGAGGCTTCCTACTCTGCTTCTTACCTACTTACTAGAGCAGTGGTTCTTAACCTGGGTTCGATGAGTCGGTCTCAGGGGTTCGGCAGAGCCTCTGCCGTGGAGGTAAAGACACGTGATGACGCTTTGTCATCAATTAATACAGAGGATCATGTTACATTGCTTAGCCAATCAGAGCTGCGGAAGAGCCCTGATTTGAGGAGATCCACTCAGCATGGATTTGAACGTGTGTCTTTATTTACTTCAGCAAAGCTCAGTTTTTACCAAATTCTGTAGCTTTTGGTGTTTTTCTAAATCTGCTCCTTAGTTGCATCTTTTCGGGCTTGCTACTGCCTCTAGTGGTGTGGGGGTGGTAACACAACTAATATAATTTACTAAATCAGAATACCACAAAGTCTTTATTATTTACTATTAATTTTTCATTCTCCTAAGAATGTAGAGCTAATTAAGTGACCTAAACAAGACCTTAAAGTGGTTTTAATTTCTCTCGATGCCCAACCTGTTGAAACTGTGGTAAATTTTAAATACCTTGGGTCGTTCCTGGACAGTCAGTCAACTCTGCTGAAAACACTGACTATATAAGAACTGTTCTCAGAGACTCTACCTTTTAAGAAGACTTAGTGATCTTGGGGTGACCTTGAATGTCTTGAATTTGGGGGGAAAAAACATATTTTATTTATCACTATAGAAGGGTTCAGTGAATGCGCATATGAAACTGGTGAGTTCGGTACCTCCAAACTGTACTAGAGCTTACCTTCAGGTGAAAAAGTAAAGGTAGGGGTCACATTACGCCTAACCAAAACTGTGTGCTATTGGAAAAGACTCAACTCCCATTCAATTCTCAACAGGACAAAGCTGTTGTTGAGTGACTTATTGTGCCTGTAACCAGTGTTACTGTAACAGAGTCTAAAATCTGAATTTCTGACATTTAAGGTGTTCTGTTGGGAATAAAACAATAAAATGAACAAGCGTATAGATCATTACTCCTCAGAATGTCATTATGAACTTCAACAAATTAGAACAAGATGACTAACGGCAACCTATAACATTACAACACAGAGGTAAATGAGTTATACAAACAGACAGGTGTGATGCCATAAAATCCCCCCACGGAGAAAAACAGCAGCAGGACCACAAGCCAAGGCCTTCAGTGTATCAAACGATGAGCTCAGACAAAGAAAAGTGTCACATACTGAATCACTTACTGCAAACCTGCAGTTGTAAACACAAACAAAAGGTTTCAGAGGACCATGCACATGTGCCCATCATTAACTCCCATTAACTCAACAGTCAGCTATCCAAACAACACCAGTGAGCATGATGTCACCAAAAAGGGTTGTTTTACAGTCAGAATAAAACACTTGTTTTTTGTCATAATCTATGAAACACCTTTGGCTTGGCTAAATTAATGACAGCAACAATGAAATGCAAGAACAAACCCTGGTAAAAATGAGCAGATGGCAAGTTATAAACTCAAAAACATACAAAATGCATAAACAACTTTAACTGTAAACGTGGAAGCGAAAAAGGAAAATGGGCTCAACGGGTCTATAATGACAACATGAAGTATTTTATAGGCTTTTACCGATGAGCGTTTTACTGGAGTGGAGTTAGAGTAGATATGATGCAAATTTTATCATGCTATTAATCATTCATGTTAAGAAAATGCCAATGAGTTCTCTATATACACTTACTGTCTTTCAAGACATTTTAAGCCATTATTAAAAGCGGCGCAGTTGGTAGAGCTGTTGCCTTGTAGCAAGAAGTTTCTGGGTTCGATTCCTGGCCCCGGTCCTTCTGCATGGAGTTAGAATGTTCTCCCTGTGCATGCGTGGGTTTTCTCTGGGTGCTCCGGTTTCCTCCCACAGTCCAAAAACATGACTGTCAGGTTAATTGGTCTGTCTAAATTCTCCCTAGGAGTGCGTGTGTGTGTGTGCATGGTTGTTTGTCCTGTGTGTCTCTATGTTGCCCTGAGACAGACTGGCGACCTGTCCAGGGTGACCCCACCTCTCGCCCGGAACGTTAGCTGGAGATTGGCACCAGCAACCCTCCTGACCCCATTAAGGGACAAGGGTGTAAGAAAATGGATGAATGGATGGATTAAAAGCAATAAATCCTAAGGAAATCCTAATGCGGTGGATCTTTCATCTTTCATATGAACGATGAAAGATCCAGACCAGACTCCCACCTGTTCGGGTGATGGCAGCATGTCTGCAGTCATACGACAGTAACTCTAGTGACACGGAAAACTGGGAACGCATAACACCGAACCGACCTCGCAAACTCTGCAAGCATTCGAGCAGTCAGGCCAGAGCTTCTTGAGTGGAGGCAGAACAGAGGAACATATCTCTAGATAGTGATATGGGTTTGCCTTGCAGCTGCTGGACCGAGGCACCTTGCACTAATATTGAGTTGAAAATATCCAAACTGTAAAGCCATCTATCTCATAGAAACTTGGCTCAAACTGAATTATCAAAAGGACAACAATCTTAAACACAGCAGTAAATCTACAACAAAATGAAGGAGTTGCAATGGTCCAATCAAAGTCAGGACCTTAGTCAGATTGTTCAATTCACAACCAGACATTTCTTTGGGATCAAGTGGTGCTTTGAAACCTGTGGCAAAAAAGTGGCAAACCAGTAAGGTGGTTAGTGCTTAATTATGTAGTATTTTCCCAGTGGATGAAGGTGTGATTTAACCTTTTGATTTCCCTCCCATTAGAAACAAATCAATTGGAAACAAACACCATTCTCCACTATTTTCACAAACAAGAGTTATGTTCAGCTTTAAAGTTACTCAACCAAGGTCCACCTTTAGCGCTCCATTTGGCTTTCCATTGAAATTAAAGAGACTGGGAAGAGCAATTCTACACTTAAATTGTATCCTTATGCAGATGACTCCATGGTTTACTCACTTGGTGTTTTTTCTGATGCAGGTGAATAGAGCTTTGAAATACCTTTTAGCTTTCAACAGGGTTAATTGTGTGACTTAAAGATCTGAGTTTATGTTTTCCAGAACCAAATCTTAAATCTCAAATAAAGTAAATGCTTATACTCTAAGGACAAAAAACAACAAAAAGAAAAAAAAACTTATTGTGTTAGTATCATCCTGCAATCTATTTGATTAGATGATGACATTTCTTTAAAGATGCATCTAGTAATAAAAGTCAGAGAATTAAATTGGGATTAGATTTATTCAAAGAGTTAATGTCTTAAATTATCAACCAGGAAAAAGTTTGTTTAGACTACATTTTTGAACGCTCTTGATTGTGGTGACATTATTTTGTGCATGCACACTGCTTCTTCTACATTTTACTGTGACCTTCTTCTCTTTTTTGAGTTCATGTTACAATTGTCATAATGTCAAGTTAACTTTCTGAATTTTTATTTTCTGAACTCCATAGAACTGGGGAGCGTTTGGCAGTCTTCAGGGTTCACTCAACTGCAAATTGCCTATACTTGCACAATGCCTTGTCTAGTCCAGTGGACTCCAAAGTTCCTTACACTACATTCAGTCATTCACCCTTTCATACACTGACGGTGATAAGCTACCCTGTAACCACAGCTGCCTTGGGGCCAGACTGACACAAACGAGGTCGCAATAAAATCGGTTCCACCACCGATAGAGCCACCAGCAGGTCAGGTGGTTGAAGTGTTGTTTCCATGGGTACAATTACTGAAACAAACAGGATCAGAGTTTGATCTGGTTACAGGTCAAACAGGTATCTCTTTAGCCACCGTCGCCAATAAAACCTTTTTTTTTGTCTCTCTGTGATAGTTTAAAGTTCTTTTGAAGACTTTCTGTTCAAAACCAGTGGACAGAAAGAGGACTTTGGGATTTTATCCTCTGCTCTATCAGCTAGATAGAAGATTCTTCTTGAAGCCTGAAGGTTTTAATAAAGAAACATGATCACAGTAACTGCATGATCACAGCATCCACAGTCATCCCACCACAGACGTGTTTTATGGGATTTATAATGATGTGCATGAATGTTGTTCATTAGTAGGCAGCGGATTTGAAGGTGGAGGAGAAGAATGTCAGATGGAAGTTTAATAATACTGATGGTGGAAACTACGGGCTCACAGCTGCAGCTTAAAGACACTGATTAACCCTATTTCACCTGCTTTGTTCAAACTAAACACTGCTGGTCCTGTTTTAATGAGTCTGACTCAAGACTAACATACAAACAAGCACAATGGAGCTCAAATCAAAACGTCACCCATGGAGATCTGAGGCTGATCCTTATCAAGAGACAGTCAGTATTTATATGCCACCTATTAAATATTTGGTTACAGTTTTCAGATTTACAGCTAAAAGTTCAGTCTTAAGATCTTAGAGGTGTTTCCAGAAGTGAGTCATCGGAGAACAGGAAATCTATAGTTGTTAACCTTTGATGTGATTATGGCCTGTTCCAAAAGTTTGTGGGCGTACTTGAGACAAATGTTACCAGATTTCCCTGATAATGAATAGATACAACACTGATATTGTCTTAGATGCATGTTTGATTAAAATAAAAAGGGGGCCACCAAAAGTCATTGTTAATGGTGGTCTTTATCTTTATCTTTGCTGATATGTATAGGAAGCTGAGATTTGACATTGGCATAATAAAAACGAGGTGCAGATTTTTGTTTTAAAGGAAGAGTTGGAGTTCATAACAAAAAGGCGTCCCTGCACAGCGCCGTGGGGAACACCTGCAGAGAAACTATAAAGAAAGGAGACATTTCCTAGCCATGACTTCCTCATGGCACCTTGGTTTGTCTGGTAATTTGATTGTATAAATGTTACGGTGAATAGATGGATCTTTGTTTGTAATTCTAAAGTTCTAATCCTCTCCTATTCACACTTTAGCAGTGCAGGCTTTATTTCAAAGTGGTAGTTTGCAACAATCACATTCCCCCACTTAAAACTTTGCTGGGGTCTTTCTCTCTTTGGGGTCTGAACATGTCCTTGCATGCCTGCATGGGTTTTATGCTCGTTTCACCCGAAATACAACAACAAAAATGCAAACTAAATTGTTGAAGTTTACATAGCACATCTTTGTGCAGGTCCAGGCTGCAAAACAGACATCGACAGTAAAGCCCTTTTCATTACATGAACAGAACAATCTTTGGAAAAAACGATCCTGCACAGGAGCTAAGATTTAAAGGACTGACGCAGATGTTCTGGTATTGATTAAAGCGAAACTTTTGTAAACATTTTTAGTCAATTTTTAAGTCTTTAGCATGTCAGAAATATTTATATAACCTATATACAGTTATTCAAGAAGGAAAACTACATGGCAACATAATCTGAGGATGATTGTCTTAGAGAATGTTTTTTTCTACACATTTTGATGGTCAAACTGGATGAAACCACAGACATTCATTGTTCAGTTGATTCTAATCAAGAAAGAAGTAAATACAGATGAAAAACAAGCACAGTTTAGACATATGGAAGACTTATTTATATAAGCAAGACATTAAATAAGTTCATATTTGGTTTTCATGGTTTACTTCATATCAAAGCGCTGCTCCACTACTGTTTTTTTGTAATTTGCTGCCACCTAATGGATAATAAGTTACTGCAGCTGGAAAAGGGAAGGGAGAAATTTTAAATCTGAACATATGCCAACGACGATGCAACTCACAGCTTCTCGTTTATTGCAGCACACACACACACACACACACACACAAATCACAGTCACTCCGTTTTACTACAGTCTACATTAAACATTTGATTACACAAGTAAACCCATTGATTTCTCCAAGTTCTTCCTTCAAAACCTCTCTTTCACAAGTTAGTAGTGTAAACTTGTCCACCATGGAGGTGAGCTGAACAGCACCAGAGAAGTGTTTCAGTTATTGATTGATTGATTCTGTAGCGATAAACTTGGCTTTCTGTAACTTTAAAATATTTTAAGACACATTAAAAAATAAATATCCCTTTAAGCTGCTTTGTGCAGGACGCAGGCAGTTTTTATAGGTTGGGAATTACATTTCTGAACCTTTTCGAGAAAATTTAAATTTCAGAAGTGATATAAAAAGCTCTGTGGGCGTTTCACGTCTCTACTGTCCCCACAGAGTCACTGCATCTCCTCTTCCTTTTCTCACTGTTTCCATCGTCATGACACCCGACCATCCGGCTCTCATCACCCGTTTGGAGTGCAGACATTGGCTCCTCTGGGAAGCTCTGTCCAGGTCCCAACACCTGTCTGACAGTCATGTTCACTCTGGAGCTCTGAATGTACCTGGAACACACATCCCAATCCTCCTGAGACACCGGCTCCAGGACGCCGCCCGTCTGCAGGCCCGAGACACAGCTGAGCTCCTCTAAAAGCGCCGCACGCTGCGGCGGAGCCGGAAGAATCCGCGGGACGGCATGATACAGCAGCCGGCTCGGTCCTGACATCAACATCACGTCTCCGCTGTGCATGAGCATAGCGGTGGGGGGGTCTCGTCTGTGGGGGCCGCCCAGCAGGAAGATGGACGACTGTCCGAAACTGCGGGGAACAAAACCACATTACTGAGGACATTCCCATAATCCTGCAGAACCTTTGAAGCAGTTTAGGTTTCCTCCTCTCACCTGAGCGACAGCAAAGGACGAGAGTGATCCAGCTCTGACTCGTCCACATGGATTCCCAGAGAGGAATCTGATCGGTAGTAGTTCAGGATGGCTGCTTCTGAGTTGAATCCCGGGAAGCCACAGGCAGCTGTTATCCGTACGGAGAGCATGTGCAGATCAGCCGGGAATGGCGTGTAACTTTTGGCAGAGTAAGTCTTGGAAACACATAAACAGTGGGAATATGTTAAGCTCCTGGAAATTTAAGGGAATTTTATTTTAATATATGATTTCTGAGATTTCCTGCCAGATCTTCGAAAGTAAACTGGAAGTAGAGGCAATTTGGACAACCTTAAATATGGGAATGCAAATAGATAATATTGCACTATTAAAGGTTAAGCAATAAGTGATCAAACACTGACACTATTTTATGTGTGTACAACTTTACTGATACAAATTTGTCTTTGTCATGTGCAGGTAGATTGCAAGCTCACCTTAGTGTCCCAGTTGTAATGGTATCCCAGGGTTACCCAGCGCAGCCTCTCTAGTAGAGTTTTAGGTTGTCTCTTTACAGAAGCGGGAGTCCTGTGGAGAGGATTTATATACTCAGGTCAGTGCGTGCTGGCTGCTTAGGGATGAATTACTTTAGAGCAACTTTTTAGAGTGAACTCTAAAATATATGGAAATTACTTTATCTGACTTTCCATCCATCCAAAATGGGATTCTTCAAACATGGGGCTTCTCTTTCACTATAGCACCATCTGCTGGTGGGAAAATTCAATTCAAACATTTTTTACTTATCCCAGTGGGGATAATTGTTGTAACTCATCCAAGTATGTTCAAAGAGTTGTTGAAGGATCTTTAGTACTAGTTGGTGTTTCAGCAAATCTAAAGAGACCTCAGACTGAAAACATCGCTGCTGTATGATGGACCCATGGCTGTCATACAACAGTAACAGCTCAATTTCCAGGTAGCAGAAGCGATATTTCACAGTAACGTCCTGAACGACACCATCAGTTGTTGCCAAGCACTGCTTATCCACCTGATTTGCTTTTGCTGCGCCTCTTTGAATCTGTCTGGTCGCATTGTCAGAAAACTGACAGACATGTTGGAGTCAGGAATTGGATCCGAGCCCATTCTGATCCCTCTGCTGTTTGGTCCTGCTCTGCATCCACAAAACCTCCATTTCAACTCCTGTGGGATTTGGAGTCGTTGCTCAGGTGTTATCTGACATTTTGAAACGCTAACCAGCTGCTCCCAGTTGTACAAACAATACCTTGTAGCCACAGCTACACATCATCTGTCTGAAAGTAAGGGATGAATGTCCAAACATGCAACATCTCAATCAAAATCACATATGAGTAAAAGTCTACAAAAAAATAAAAAATAAAAATCAGAACTAACATAACAAGCTCACACTACCAGCAGCAAAATTCTAGCACCCATTACTTAATATTTAGTGAAATAATGACACTGCTGTCTGAGCCTTTCCCACCTCAGAGTTTGCACACTACTGGCCCAGATGTCCTGCGTGTCAGAGGGTGACATGTGCATGTCCAGGTTGCACACGTTCGGTTTCTGAGGGTATGTCTTCAAACATTGCCTAACCCAGAAAGCCTGGGAGCCCCGCAGGAAAGGATTGGAGATGAAAATAAAGCCTGCAAAAGACACAGGGGACTATTAAAGTTAGTTGACCTCGTGCATTGGCTTGATGCAGAGCTTTAGGTCCACTGTAAGGCAGGAGTCCAGAAGAAGCTCCTCCTTCAGAGGAGCACAGTGTTTCCATGTACCTGGGCATCCCTGCAGTCCGAAAGCTCTCCAGTCTCTGATGGGCTGCAAACCGACACAGGCAGCATCTTCATCACTCACAGCAGCTGGATCCAGTTTGACCGGAACAATCTGCCCGTTTTAACACAAACACATCAAGAAATATCAAAATTACCGCCACTGTTCTCTCAGCACTCAATCCTTCGAACTCTGTTTTCTGATTTAAGGTATTCCAATTTAGCAGCATCACTTTGGAACAGTTTTTTTAACCTCAGAATCAGAATTCAGGTTTTGTCAGCGCACTCAAACATATTTGCAGATAAATCCTGAAATAGACCTTTCCTCCTGATGCTGCTCCGCTGCTGAAGTCCGTCACTTCCCTTAAGTCTGGAGGCGGATCCCTTCTTTTATAAAACTTAAACATTTTCCTGAAAACATCCTCTCCGCTTTCTGCCGCCACGGAGGCTGCCATCTTGGCCATGACGTAAGTGACGCATGTCGGATCACGTGCCTGTAGACGTCAGGGGTCATAGTAGCAGGAGAAGGAGACAAGATGGCAGCCTCGGCTAAGAAAGTGTTGGAGGTGTTTGTGACTAAAATCCCCTGGACTGTAGCTGGAAGTGAGTCTTCTTCCTGTTATCAGTTTTTGCCGACTTGTAGCATTTTTATGAAAATTGTAAATGAAGAAAGAAAGAAGCTTTTTCTGGGTGCTTTTAATTGCCTGTGATGTAACACGTGAGGACATATCGGTCAACTCAGCCTGTGGTTGGCTGGCTTTAATGTGTCGGACTTTGAAATAACATGTTTTTTAAATAAATTTTTCTCTTTAGCTATGCTCATACTAGTAGTTCAGGGTACTTGTATCAATTTCCACGTTCGAAAACAAATTGTACACATAAAACAAAGTGAGCAATTGTCAATCTAGAAATTAAGCCAAGTGCAGAACTTGACATCAAACCCCAACACTTTACTCACAGTTCCAGCCCCATACTTTATAACTGCCAACTTTAATGGCATTTGCCTGAATTCTCAACCAATCTGTTTGTGTTTCAGAGGAGATGAAGGAGTATTTTGGGCAGTTTGGTGCAGTGAAGAGATGCACCCTTCCATTTGTAAGTTTTTACTCCTTTGCTTTTAGTTCTGTACAGTTTAAAACAGGATGTTGAACCTTGTGCATTTTGAGACGATGAAGACAGAAGAAATATGTTTTTTGTAAAAGTGAGCCCTGTTTTTGTGGTATTATTTGACTGTGATCTTTGTGTTTGATCAGGACAAAGACACCGGCTTCCATAAAGGGTTCTGCTGGGTTTTATTCTCCACAGAGGAGGGACTAAACAACGCGTTGCAGAAGGACCCCCATATTCTAGAAGGAACAAAGGTAAACTATTAGACATGATTTACATCCGATATGAATGGTTTCAGTCTCAGTATGGAAAAGAAAAAGTCCAGCCCTCTTAATTTAACCAACGCTATTCTTTGGTTCCAGCTTTTTGTTCAGAGGAACAGACGTCCCTTTGAAGGAAAGAATTCCAACAAAGATGGAGACTTTGTCTGAAGCTTGGTGGTTCTGCTGAGGAGATGAGACCAAAAATGATGTTTTTTTTTGTTGGAATGCTTCATTCCTCCTGCTTTACATCTGAATAAACCGTTCGGACAGAAGCACGGTCAATGTGTCTGCATGGAATCCAATGACAGGAAAGAGGAAAGATTTCATTATTCAGACTCACTTGAACTGAGCCTAAATGTTACTGTCAGTTTATTCACTAACACATTGTGTATTTATTGTGAGAAAGATTGCTCTCCATCACATACTGTCAGTTGTTTTTAATCAATAAAAATGTTTATTGCTATTTTACTTGTATTTTCTTTCATCGTCAGTGTTTCTCCATGCAACGGATGCAGACATTTTCCTTGGGCAGAAGAGTTCACATTAAATCTACATTTAATTACGATCATTTGACAAAAAAAAAAAAAAATTATTCCTTTTGGGGGTGTGAGGGGTGCTGGTGTCAATCTCCAATGGTCAATGAGGTACACTTGAACACTGCAACCCATGTGCATAGGTTTCTATTATATTTTTGAAAAATCCTGGGAAAAAAATTGCTGTGCATATGGAAAATGTAATTATTTCCTTCTAAGTACAAGCAAGAACTATAACTAAGTATCATGATTACAATAAATTGTCCTTAATATTAGGGAAATTTTATTAAAAATGTTTTTAAAGAAATAAAATATACTAAACTCGATCTTTGTTGCAAAATTCTCAGGTAAGTGAAAACGTACATGTTGTGAAGGCAGTATTAGATTTTTTTACGTTAAATTACTGTCTCCTGCACTTTTCACAAACATTTTAAGTGTATTTTGAACTTAATTTTCATTTCTTTTTTGCATTTGATAATGTTAGTATGTGTGAGCCCAACAATAAAACAGCCATGCTGTCAAAATGCCAAGTTTTATTTAAAATATTTTTTCAGAGAAAAGGGCAAATATTAATATTTGTCCATTAGTTTCAGTTTTAAGGACATTTGTTTTATTTGTCTTGTAAGAAAATCATGCATTTCGTTTTTCTTTTACAATGAATAAATATGTGTTACATTTCTGAACAAATATGAAAACATTTAATTTGAATTAAGTAAACATGTTTCCTCGCCTATTTTTTGTTACATTTTTGTGTGGAAGTAATAAATTGCCCTCGTAATCTAAAAAAATCTTTGCTAAGAACATTTCAAAGAATATTTATAACACTTCTTAACAAAATTGAACATCTTATGTTTTAATTATTATTCAAAATTATTTTGTGTTTCTAAATAACGTATACATTTTACGTATATGTTGATAATTTTAATATTATCTAAAGCAGTTTTGGTTTATTTGTAATGACATTTTGCGTTTCCGAGCTTCACCTGAATCCATCCCTGGTGTAGCGAATACGTTTTGTTGACCGAGACGCACATTATTACGTCACTACGGTCACCAGAGATGTAGTTTAATACTGACGTAATTATCGTAAAAAAAACGCAAAACTACTGTACTAACCTAAATACCATTGGACAATATTTTTATAGTTTGAGTATAGTCTTAATGCCTCAGGGTGCTATTATGACTTAGTGATAAATCTGAATTAATTCCTTACCTTTTTATTTGAAACTACATTACCCAGAGTTCCTTTTCGTTCGAAAACCCGGCTAAGGGGTCGCAAATCAAACCGGTAAGTAAAGGAGAGTGATGCGCAGGCTGTGGTTGATTTTTCAGCGAAGTTGCTATTCTAACTTCAGATATCTAAGTGTTTTATGCGTGTCTGTTTATGTGACATATTTCTGTTTTTGTTAGCTCGCTCCGACTCTTAGCTATTACCAAACAGCGGTTGTATAACTCAGATGTTCAAGAGGCGTTCAGGTCAACACTGCCAGCGGACTGAAACTTAATTGCGTCATTTTAAATAATGGTACTTTCGTGAAGACACAACTTAAAGCTGGTGTTTGAGACCCGTTGCTAGACGGCTGTGGAGCTTTTATCAGGAGTGGGATTTTACACCCGAGTCTGTCTCTTCCTCCTTGGGGTGAGTGCGGAAGAGAAGAGTAGATTTCACTCATGAGTACAACCTGTCATTTATCCTTTAGCTCAGCTGACAGCATGCGTAAAAACAGAAGCCCTTTAAATGAGTAACTCTTTGAATGGAATGCAGTGAACGTATTAAAACAGTCTGGAATTAGTTCCTTAATAAGGAGGACGTATTTATGGTACATTCCATTCGGGAAGCATCTCAGTTTTCCCCCCTCCGTTATTATTATTATTATTAATTACAATAGTTTTAGCTCAAAAGGTAAAACTCACATTTAGATCAACTACGCAATACACGGAGGACACATTTTACTTGTTTATATTCATAAAATTAAATGACCAGCAGCTAAACCACAAATTTCAGTTCCTTATAAAGTCCAAGTCTTCCAGAAGTCCATTTTTTTAGGAGTGACATTTTTATGTGGCTAGATTTAGCTTCTGGTGTAAGTGCTTTATGATCAGAGTGGTGGTGTTTGCTGAACCTGATGTCTGCCTTTTAGTGGTATCTTCAAATCTCATTAATTATCTCTCAGTTATCTTTACAAAAAATATACAGTTTTCTTTTTTCCTCTCTTTAAATGTGAACTAATTGGATCTCTTCTTCTTCTACAGGTCTCCAATGGCGGGCCGGCTCCTAAAAGTCTCATCTTTGGCCACAGTAGTGTTCTCCTCCTCGGGGTTCTACCTCTACAACAAGCAGCTCGATCTCAATGACCTGAGTGTGATCCGCTTCGGACGAGCAGCATCTGCTGTGAGTTCACATCTTAAATGTTCTCACATGTAGGTCTGATTTGAGTTTGATCACATCTTCTGAGAGACGGTGACTGTAGGCAGAAAAGGCTATTGCTCATTTGTTTATTTTTGTTTGTAGGTTGGATGAGCTCTGTGAAGCAGCTTTATGAAACACCAGCCATAACATAGTTTCTTTTTAGATATGTACCTATTTAAAACAAACAGAAAAGAGCATAAATTGCTTTTAAATGTGTGTATAAACTTGCTAAAACAAGGAGAAATGTCAAAATAAGAGACCCTATTGGACTTAAATCAAATTTGAAATACAAATGTTTGGTTTTTTTTGTACTTTTTAGTTTGTTATGAAGGATTTAATTGATTTTATAGATGCTGCAGCATGGATATCAGGAGGCAGGTTATTCCAGAGTCTAGAACTTGTCTCTGCAAAAGCCTGATTACCTCTGGGTTGATTCCTTTGACTGCACTACGAACATACATTTGGATGATTTCAGGCCTTTTCTGGGGTTATAAAGGTCAAGGTGAATGTCTCCACTTTTAGTTGGGACATACTGAGAATAATAAACAGTCTTTAAGCTGAGATCTGGACTCCAACATGCATTCACAACTCCAACATGTTATGACTTTTAGCAGCAAAATAAATAGTGTATGTGATGGTATAAGCCACTAGTGTAAGGCATTGCATTACACATTATTGTCTTCAAGATGTTCTCATTGGGGCTAAGTATTTATAAAATGATCAGACAGCTCTGATGAGTTTGTTTGGGACATAAACCTGCTTTTAGTGATACAAAACTACTTTAACTCAACACAGATATTTTTAAAGTCTTAAAGATATGTTCACATAATCTAGAAGACCATCTGGTTTAATGTTGCAAAAATCTGCATAGAATGTCCTCACCTATTTTTGCTTGTGTTTGCAGACAGCAGTGATCAGCTATGACTATCTGACAGCGTTCAGACATGTGGAGTACGGCACAGAGGAGTACTGGACTCTCAAGTCCAAGGTAAGAAGTAGTTTTTTAAAGAAATGGCTTAGTTTATAAAATAAAATGATCTACTTTGGTGTGGAGCCCTTGGATGGTATCTTTGCCTACTTATTTTCTGCCATAGCACTCAAGAAAAAAGGAATAAAAACATGAAGCGACATCTTCTGGATAAGAGTGGCAATCATCCCTAATTGGTGTATTTTTATGATTTTATGCTCTGGACCAGGGGTCACCAACTCCAGTCCTCAAGGGCTACCATCCTGCAACTTTTAGATTCACCTCTGCTCCAAAATGTCTGAATTCCCTCACCAGCATTCATTCCTCTCTGCAATAGGCTGGAAACAAGCAGTTTATTTGATTCAGGTGTGTTTGAGCAGAGACACATCTAAAATTTGCAGGATGGTGGCCCTCGAGGACTGGAGTTGGTGACCCCGGTTCTGGACTATGACGTCTGTGATGACTCTTACTGTATGCAAAATGCTAAAGGCCACAGAGACATTTGGAATGAATGTATTTATGTATTGTGATATTGTCATTGCAAAATCTTCCATTAATAACCCAAATCAATGTTACATTTTTATAACAATCTAGAGCTGAACGTGCTCTTATGTCAGTGTTTCTCAAAAAAAAAAATTGTTTATTTGTTCATCAGCAGTTTGCATGGCGAGTTTAACCATCTCCTGATGAGATGCATTATTCTTGCAAGTGTTTGTCAAAAAGGTCAGCTAGGGTTATTCAGGTGAGCTCTGCAGAAAACAACCTGCTCTGCTATTGCTGGTGATGGTGCAGGAACTCTGCAGTGAACCTTGAAGAGCATGGTTCAGCATGGCTGGCCACATGGATGGGACTCAAACACTCAGACAAGTGCTCCTGCCCCTCGGGCTGCACCAGTCAAGGCCGGCTGAACACGCTGATTAGAATTAATGCATGTTGCTGATTTATTCCAGGGAGGAGGCTCAGCTCCTAATTATCCTGAAGTCAAAGAGGTGAGGCTTCAGAGCTGCAGCTCATTCTTAAGTTTTTCTGTTGCTGACTCAAAGGACCACAGGTAGAGATAATGGGTCAATGACTTAATAAAGTCTGCTTCATCCTGTAAAAAAGAAAACACAAGCTTGTCTTATTTTTTTTGGGGGGGGAACCCCTTTACAAATCAATTATTTCAATCAAATTTTATTTGTATAGCACATTTCAACGGCAAGGCATTTCAAAGTGCTTTACATCATAACATACAAAAACACAAAGTCATGCAACATAGAATCAACAATCAAAACATTACATTAAGTCAAGTGCGGTTGTTAAATTCATAATTGATTATGTTTCAAATACAGCTCTAAAGGAGGAGCTCTTAAAAAGGGTGGTTTTTAGGTTGGATTTAAAGGAAGTTTGTGTTTCAGCTGTTTTACGGTTTTCTGGAAGTTAGTTCCGGATTTGTGGTGCATTGAAGCTGAATGCTGCTTCTCCTCGTTTGGTTCTGGTTCCGGGGATGCAGAGCAGACCAGAACCAGAAGACCTGAGGGGTCTAGATGGTTGATACAAAAGCAGATCTTTAATGTATTGTGATGTTCAGTGATTTTTAAACCAACAACAGCATTTTAAAGTCTATTCTTTGAGCGACAGGGAACCAGTGTAGGGACTTTAAAACTGGTGTTATGTGCCGGATCTTCCTGGTTTTAGTGAGAACGCGAGCTGCAGCATTCTGGATCAGCTGCAGCTGTTTGATTAATTTATTAGTCAAACCTGTGAAGACGCTGTTGCAGTAATCAATGTGGCTAAAGATAAACGCATGGATGAGCTTCTCTAGATCGTGCTGAGACATAAGTCCTCTAATCCTAGAGATGTTCTTCAGGTGATAGAAGGCCGACTTTGTGACTGTGTTAATGTGGCTCTGAAGGTTCAGGTCAGAGTCCATCACTACTCTCAGGTTTCGGGCTGATCGCTGGTTTCTAGTTGTTGTTTCTGTTCAGCTGGAGAAAGTTTCGGCACATCCACACATTGATCTGTTCTAAGCATCTATTCAGTGATTGGATGGTTCCAGAGTCACCTGGTGACATCGTGATGTAGAGCTGTGCCTCATCCGCATAGTTATGGTAGCTAATCTTATTTTCTGTGATGACCTGAGCCAGTGGGAGCATGTAAATATTGAATAGGAGGGGTCCTAGGATTGAACCTTGAGGTACACCACATGTGATCCTTGACCTCTTTGATGAGAAGTTTTCAATTGAAACAAATAAATCCCTGTTCTTTATGTAGAATTCAAACCAGTGGAGGACTGGGCCAGAGAGTCAGACCAAACTCTCCAGTTGATTCAGTAAAATGTCATGGACAACAGTGTCAAGCCACACTGAGGTCCAACAGAACCAGGACTGTGGTTCTCCCACAGTCCGTATTTATATGGATGTCATTAAACACTTTGACTAGGCCACTCTCTGTGCTGTGGCGAGACCGGAAATCAGACTGGAAGGAGTCAAAAGAGGAGGGTTATCGTTAGGAAGTTATTTGTTTAAATAGATTTTTCAATAACTTTACTGATGAATGGGAGGTCAGAGGTCAACCTGTAATTCTGCAGTATTGATATGTCTAGATTGTTCTTTTTTTATCAGTGGTTTGATAACTGCTGTTTTCAAAGCCTGGGGGAAAACACCTGAAGAGAGCAATGAGTTTACTATTTGGATAAGATCATTAGCAATGACAGGCAGGACTTTCTTAAAGAAATGTGAGGGTAGGACATCCAGACAGCAGGAACAGGAACTTAATTGACTTATAATTTCTTTTAGGATTTTATAATTAAGTAGATGAAATTAGGTAATTTTTACTACATTTGTTTTGTTTGGGCACAGCATTGGTACTGGCTTTGGAGTGGATGTGCAGATTTATCCTCTTGATTTTTAAAAAAAATTTTCTCTGAAAAGAAATTGGAAAACTTGTTGCAGGCGGCATTAGATTGGAATTAAGGTGGTAACATCATAGGAGGGTTTGTGAACCTGTCAACAGTATTAAATAAAACTCGAGCTTTGTTAATGTTTTTGTTTATGACATCTGCAAAAAAATTTCCTTTGCATGTTTAGTGTTGAGTGATAGTTACATAGTCTTTCTTTATAGGTATAATAAACGCGAAGTTGATTTTTATGCCATTTTTGTTCGGCCCTCCGGCAGAGTTGTCTTGCAGATCTAATTGTGCATTTCTCACAGTTACACACACTGGACTTTATTTACTTAGAAATTTGACCAACGTCAACCAAGTAAAAAAAAAAACATCACTATAAAGTTAGGTCTCCCGTAGATGCACTGCATCTGAAAGTCTTGTATTTTTGTTTAAAAAAAAAAACAAAAACCATGACCTGCGGAATCCCTAATCCTTCATGAAATCATCTACTATAATCCAGGCAGTCAATATCAAAAAGCAGGTTAAAACCATGCAAATCCTGCGTGTCAGATGAAGTCATTATGTCAGCACCCACTGACTTCTAAAATTATTTTCCTCTTTCCGACTTGTTTGACTGCATGGTTAATGAGCTGCTGTGAGTGCTCCTCCACTTCTTCCTAGTCATCCTGGCTGCATGTTCATCGCTCGGCGGTGCAGCCAGCTGCTTTCAGCCTCTCCTGAAGAGCTTGATTCAAAAGCCACTTGAGCAGCCAGTCTCAGAGCCTCATCAAAGGCTTCCCTGCGCAACCCGAGGGGCCATTCACAGCCAATTAGAGAGCATCACAGAACAAGCATGCGAACACTCTGAAGTCTGCCAAATGAGAGCTGGAACATGCCTATAGAATCTCATCAAAGTCTGCTGACTAAATGACTTAGTCAAATATAGTTTAAAATCATTCCTAACCCTATTAAAACTTCTTCTGAGATGACAAAAGTTGGATTCAAACACCCTTTGGTTAGTTATTGAAAAAGGTCCTAAAAATTGAGTAAGACAAGCCAAGTTTTATTGCATAGCATATTTCAAAGTGTTTTACATGATGATAACATAAACTGCAGCGACATAAAGAAAAGTTGGACTACCGACTAAAATGTTTCAATTAATATAATAAATAGAACAGTCAAAGGGAACTGTAAACAAATGGGTTTTTAGTGTTCATTAAAAAGAACTCAGCGTTACGGCTGTTTTACAGTTACTGAAAGTTTGTTCCAGGTTATTGGAGCATGAAAGCTGAATGCTGCATCTCCATGTTTGGTTCTGTTTCTGAGGAGGCAGGATAGATTTTGCCCAGAAGACTCGAGTTGTCTGGAAGGTTGATTCAACAACAGTGGATTTTTAGTGTTTTCTGATGCTAAGATGTTCAGTGATTTTTAAACTAGCAAAAGTATGGCTACCAGGAGTCATTAAGGAGTTTAGAACTGGGTTGATGTGCTCTTTCAGTGTACGCAATAGATTTTAAATTGTTAAAAAGTCAGGGGCTTGGAAATGCAATTCCAGAGGGTTAAAGTTATCTTGCTGTGTTCAATCTAAAGCCAATGTGGATAAGTGTTTTGTATCGTTGTCCTGTGAAAAAACCCATTTGGGTTCATATCCTAACTACATAATCTGTCCCTGAATGGATATTGGCCAGAATATTATATTTGGTTTGAATTTTAGCAATTTTAAGACAAATAAATTTAATTTATAGGTGCTTGATCTATAAGAGACTCGCATAAAAGGTCAACCAGCTTTTTAGAAACACTAGTGTGAATATAAAAGAGAAAAAGACAAAATTGTAAAAGATTTCAAATTGGTAATGTTTTTTTTCTGATTGTCTTTTTAGCCAGTATTAATAGTCTACTCTAACAACTGAAATAATTTCAATTAATGTTGCTTCTATTGTTGCAAACTGGATATTTTCTTCTATGAACTTCTCAATGTGCAAAGAATTTTGGTGGGTAAAAATGTGTGTGTTTTTTTTAAATGCCTTCCAAAGTAAAACATCCCAACTGGTCTAGAACAACAAAAGTGAGCTTAATTTTGTTTTCCTGTTTTATTTCTTATTTTGTTGACAGCGGTATCCTCAGATTTGCACTCCTTCCTTTATTCCTTTGTGGTCATTCCACCTGCCCTTCAGCTCTTCATGCCAGTGAGTCAAATCAAAGACAAAACAATCAGACAGATTAAAATGCACATCAGAAGCACCATTAATGTCACAGAGTGCTGTGCGATGGAGATAGGTCTTTATCGCTGCACTGATTATGCAACCCTCTCCTGGTCCTCTTTCACTGTTGTCTCTCTCCTACTCTCTCGCTCTCCAGCTGTACAGGCTTCTATTAGCATCTCATTACAAGTCATGCCAACACATGATTGGGAAATTAAATGTAGCTTACTTAATACAAATGAATAATGCATGACTGACTACTGAGGGCTGCGGGCGAGGTTGGGAGGGGTCGTTCGCCTTGAATATAGAGATTTGAAAATACAGTAAATGAATGTTGCCTTGTTTTAAAGATAAAGCTGCTTATTAGTTCTGTCTACTGTCCATTTTCAACAGAAGCCATCTGATTGCAAATCAAAACCCCGATGTTGCCTTGTGTTGCTTCTTTACTGCTGGTCCTATTAGCAGAATGTGTTTTGCTAAAAGTGGGATCTTCGTGTGTTTAACCTTCAGCTCATAAAGCTTTTTATTTCCGACCAGCAACAACCACGCTTGGTAGAAGATGGGGTTACCATAAACACCACAGCAGAGATTACAACTTCTATCATACTGCAGTAGGTGTTTCTGATTCTGTCTAATCTGTCTACTTCGTTAAATGCTGCGTCCTTCACAAAGGAATTATGTACTTACTGGATGTCTGCAGGGCAACCAAACTACATCCCAATCAGACCATTCCTTCTGGATGCTTTTCTTTTACTGGCAAGTGAGTTCATATGTGTCATTCAGCAAAATCTTACTCATTGTTGAATTTGCACATCCAGCAAAGCCACAAGCACTATAATATTACCAATTTGCCAATTTTTGACTAAAAGGGGGCCTGACTTTCACACTGATCATTTTTCCTTGTTAGTCAGCAGCAGATAATTTCAGATGGTGTAATGTGCCCTCGGTGGTTCCTCTTTCATGTTTAACAGGAGGAGCTTCAGATAAATGGTCCCACTCTACGTTGCAGCTGCTCTGCAACTGCAAAACAGGATCTAATGGCTTCAGCCTAACAATGTCCCAATAGCAATGTCTAAACCGTTATCTCAAGCAAATATGAAAGGAAAGTATGCTTTTTTGTTAATATATTAATACGTTCTTGTGACTTTGTATTGTAGACTACTTATTTGAGAATTTGTCAGAGATGGTATTTCAATTAGTTGAAAAACTGAGTGTAGTCTGCTTGGAGCTTATATACATCACATTATGATTGTCTGTTTTATTTCTTTAGACAATCTTTGATTGATTTTAACAGCTAAAAAAAAACGAAGGCAGCGAAGGTGGGATTGTACACCTCTTATTACATAATCATCACAATTTGACCTTGAAATCTTTTGTACCACACCTTGTAGTCAGGCCTGATTGTATTGCCTTTTAAACAATTCACTCTTGAAACCTTTAGCTTCTCCATCACATTTAGGGTCTGTAGGAATCAGATTGCCGGTTCTTTTTTTCTATAAGATTTAAGTTTACCCCACTTCCTCCAAGTGTTTTACTTTTATGTGATGTCTAAATTTCTTCAGATAACATTGGATGGGAAAATAAATTCTTTAAATTCAATTACTGCCATTGACTAAAAGTGTGGTTACGGTATTTTTTGTTGAAGTTTTTTTCCAGGTGAAAGGAATATCCTACTTGGTTAAACTTACATCTGTAATTATAGTGATTCTTGGTCAAAATAGATTGAAAAATACTGATGCATCAGATGTTGGATAAAGTATTGTTTTCCTGTTTCCATGATGAACCAGTATGAACTCTAAATGCATACGAAGAGAGAGACTTTAGATTAGATTACTGAAACAAACTAAATGCGTAAGGAGATGAAGATACATTGCAGGTGTTTAAATTCATTTTATCTGATGGAGAGAAAGGCAAAGCACGGAGCGAGATGTGATAAACCGGTGATAGTGACGTCTAATGATCTCTTTGCCTCCTCAGCTGCAGGAGGCAGAGCAGCTTCAGGCAAGCAGCCATTTTGAAGGTGGCTTTTCATGGCTGAGATGAAAAGAACAAAAACGCTGATTCACTCGACACATCTGCACAGCATTATGCAGCCTCTGTCTCAGCACCACCCAAAGGTTATAGATAAAGCGCTGCTTTTTGCCCCCGTTACACTGAATATGTCTGAGGTTGTCACTGTGATATGAAAGAACCACTGAGGGGAAGGAAATCAGAGCCTCGGCTGATGCTGATTAGTGACTTTTCACCAGAGAACAACAAATCACGCTCTTTATCAGCAGCTTTTCTGATACTGAGCTCTACTGTGTTTTTTTATTTTTTATTTTTATTTTGCATATGGGATTTACTCTTATCCACAAAATACAGACACGATTACAAATTGCTGCAGGGCTCTGCAATCATCCGTACAAGATCATCTAATCAGTGGCCGTTTATATAACCAGTCAGTCCAGATCAGGACTGTTTGTTTGTTTTTTTGTTTATCATTTTTATATTCAAAATTGCAGTATGAAAAGAAAGAGTTTCAGATCTAAGCTAATGTTTATTTTTTAATGTAAATACATTTGAATACTGAATGGCTGGAAATAAATTGGAAGAACTTGCAGAGAAATCAATAACAATGAAAGAAAGACAGGGACCTGGTCCTGGGAAGGTCTTCAAATTGAAATGTTTAAACCTCTACTCTTTCTCTTGCATGTATGTTTGCTTTAACATGATGTTCGTTTTCAAGAACTCGTAGTAGTGTTTTTCAGTTGTGTGTCAAGTCTCAGCATTGGACACTGTGCCGATAAACATGTTTAACAGATGTTTCAATAGTGAGTGCCTTTACTGTATGTTTTATTTGTTAAAAATATCTTGCTTGTTTCTTTAGTTTGTTTTAGGTTATAAGAAAAGTTTTCCAAATTGTGTTGTGCCCCTATTATGGTCTTTATCCCCAGGAATTGGCAAGTGATGTGAGGAGGGGTTCCCGTCTTGTATAGCTTTTGTGACTTACCACTGGTGTTGTGTCACCCGTGCTGGGAGGTGCAGTTCTTTCTGTCTGTTTGTAAAATGTAGGTCCAAAACTGGGATCTCCAAAATATGAGAAGCCTGTGGCCTTTTTAGTGTGTTATTCTTAACCATTTTTTAAATGTCAGTCAAAATCATCATTAATTAATCTCTGTAATTTCAAAACTCAGAAAGTTTTACAATCTACAATTCATTTTCATTATCAATTCATGGTGTCAAACCTTGAATCTCTTTCATTCAGTGGGACGATTAAAAGTTTTAGAAAACTAGTAAAGTGAAAACGGTCATGTTTTGGTTGCGGCTTGTGATTAGACCTGCTTTGGTTTTCTGAATGTGACCTCAATGCCATTTCTGATTGGTTGGTAGGGGAGTCATGTGTTTTACATGCACATATTGCCATTTTTATAGCACAATTAAGTATTTGTCATATTTTGTCATTATTAAAATGCTGTGTATATATAAAAAGTACCTTAAAAGAAATTTGACTTCACAACATAACCATCTATAATATCTTGAAATTGGCTGTCTCTTTAAGAAACTCTTACTCTTTCCGATATGCCTTTACATCAGTGCTTCTCCATTATGTCATTTATAGACGTTAGGAGCATTGGATAAATAAGTACATTGTATGAAAAGTTCAGCAGACGTGTAGTTCTACCAGGTGTTTGTTATCTGCTGCTACCACTAGTCTGGAGGAGCTGTGAGGAGAGGACTAAGGCGGAGCTTTGGGCAAATAGGCGTTGCTTTGTAGGAGCAGGGGCTCAGGCAGCCCTGAAAGGCTTTCAAGGGCAATTAAAAGATTTCTCAAACATAGATGAATGAATCCAAGCAACATTTTGGGTATGTGTTTGATGAGGAAAAAACATTCTAATATGATTTCAACCTCAAAAATGTAGATGTAGCATAATATCCACCTCCACTTTAATATCAGCACCGTTAGTTTAAAGGGAGTGACGTTACAGTGCAAATCTCTGGTGGTGTTGCACTCAGATGTTTCCACCAGCAGATGTCAGCAGTGACTGCATCAGTCAGGACATCATGATGGGGGGAAAGAGGGGTGTGCTCAGCCCTGATAAGGGTCCACCACCATTCCTGGAGCTCTCGCTCTAGTGAAGGACAAGCTATGTAAATACGGGGTGGGGCCAGATAACTGCTGACCTTGACGTGCTCATGGCAGCAGCTTATCAGCCAAACAAGTCCGAGGCAGGAAAATCCTTGAGGGATGATTGAGAGGAGGGAACGTTTAACATTTGCTTCCCGACTGCCTGCTGTGGTTACATCATGGCTGACAAGCTGCTCTCCAGCAGTAACAGCGGCGTAAATACTCCATTTCACTGTCGCTGTTTTTTTTTTTTCCGTTTTTCCCTTTTTTTTTTTGTTTTGCTGTGTGCCAACCAGAGAAGACGAGTCCCGCGGCATCTGGCAGGGTGCTGCAGAAATCACACCATGTTGTGTTTTTAAAGGAGTGGCCACTGCACTGCAACATGATGTGCAGGATAATTTAATTAGGCAAATTCCCCACACCCTTAAACCTGAACACATCTCAATGTTGGATTACATATCAAGAAATGTGTTGATGAAATCTGAAATGTTTAAAATCATTAAAAAAAAAGGTTTGATCATGTACACTGAGGTGAGAGACATGGTTTGGACATGCTTGTTACCATGGTGACCTATAAAGTCACTAAAGTTGTCTATTCTTTAGAGATGTGTTTGCAATTTGTTTCTGTCATTGCTGTTTTTAGGTGAAGCCTAAACCAATTTAATCTTGTTTTTTGTTTCTAAGCAATTATTTCTTTTTTGTGTTTGCTTCATGAATGTGTTTAAAGCCAGACAGCCACAGCAGCGATGATCCCTGTTTACTGCTGTGAATAAAAATGAGGAGAAAATGAAGGAGGAGTTAAATCTCAGCCTGATGATTGGGGTTTACAGAAAATTGTTTTAAATGGGTAACAAAACAAGCTGCTGGCTGAGTTTTCAGATTTCAAAAGTTACTGGAATTCTTATTTATATGTTTTGTATTCAAAATAGCATTTATAAAGGAATCCAGGATGTTGCCTGCAACAAAAAAAAGATAATTCTTACTCTAACTGTAATAGAAAGGAGGATTCTCACTCTGACCCTCATGATTTAAAGCTTTAAAGTTCTGGTCATCACAGCGATTTAACTCAACAGTAAATAATCAATGATCACAGGTGAAGATTGCTTAACCTGAGTTCAGCAGTGTTGTTAGAATTTTTTGATGGAGCAAATGAAGACAACGGCAATAGAACAGCCGATAAGAAAATTATTTAGTTTGTGGAGGCAAATAAATTGAAAACATTTCAGTGCAACTTAGCAAGGGGAAACAAAATGATTGCCTTTGTCTCTTTTATTTGTTTCTGACTTCACAGACATGTATTGTCTGTGAGAGTTGCAACCTTAACAAACTGTTCTCTGGGGAGATTGGTAGAAACACACGCAGTTCCTGCTCACAACACATTCAACTAATCATAGCGCTCATTTCACAGACATCAAACACAGCTGGAAACAAAAGGTCACTGGACAGATACATTGCAAACGTCTGATAAAACTCTCATATTATTCTCATAAAATCTTCTATAATAAAATCAATTATAGAAGATGACATTCTGCCCAAGAAAGACTGCAAGGCATATCTCACTAAATAAATTACATCCATGGATATTTGCACCATTTCTGAACACACACAATTCTGTCCTACATTTAATAAGACAAAACATTTTCTTCTCTGGTCGGTTACTAATATTCTTAAACAGTTTAGGTGGCTCTCTGAACTTCTAATAATTCCCTACTATTGTTTTAAATGGAGAGACATATTTTCATGTGTGTTGACTCACACAATCATGGGGAAGACTTCTAACTTGAGAGGACAGCCATCCACACCACTTTCAAGGAGAGTATGCACCAAAATGTCATTGCTGAAGAAGACGGTACTTCACAGAGTTCCAAGCAAATTGATAGAAAATTGAGTGAAAGGCAGAAGTCCGGTAGGAAAATATGCACCAACAACGGGGACAACCACAGCCTTGAGAGGATTGTCTAGTAAAATTCATTCCAGACGAGACACTGCACACAGACAAAATCTTGCCATCTACTACAAATGTGTCATTCCCCTTATCAAGCTTCTCCTGCACCAGAGTCAGTGTCAGAGGTGTCTTACCTGTGATGAGGAGAAAAGGAAGTAGACTGTTGTGCAATGGTCTGGAGCCCTGCTTTCAGATGAAAGCAAATTCTGCATTTCATTTGGAAATCAAGGTTTCAGGCTCTGGAGTGGAGTGGAAAGGCATGAAATCTACATTACCTGAAGTTCAGTGTGAGGTTTCCAGTCAGTGATGCTTTGGGGTGCCATGTCAACTGCTGATGTTGGTCGACTGTGTTTTCTGAAGTCCACAGTCAATGCAGCCATCTACCAGAAAATTCTAGAGTAGACAGACTTGAACCTTGCTCACACTGCTAAAGATGCTGGTTCAATAACCATGGTGTTCCTGTTCTTGATTGTTCAGCAAACTGAACTTGAACCCCATGGAGAATCTATGGCGTATTGTCAAAAGAAAGATGAGCGACACCAAACCTAACAAGGCAGATAATCTGAAGCTATCAAAGCAGTCTAGGCTTTCATTGTACCTATGTACTGACGCAGGTCGATCGCCCTTATGCCATGGTACCTTGATGCAGTCATTTATACGAGAGGAGGCCCAACCAAGTATTGAGTGCATAGAAATGTAAACACTTTTCAGAAACCTGGTATTTGTGCTTAAAACATCATTTTTGTTTGGTCTAATGTGATATTCTAATTTTCTAATATTTGGCTTTTCCTTACCTGTTGCCATTATCATTAAAACTAAAGAAATGCATGCGTAAAGCCTTTACCTCTGTATGATGAAGCTCTATCCTTTGAGAGAACTTAATCTTAACCTTAGGTTTAAGGAGACTTTAAACCTTTAAAGCAAAGCTTATTTTGGTACAAAGGTATAGACCAAAATCCCTGCTAAGATGTGAGCAAGCCTGGTGAAGTGAAAAAGAAACCGCCTCAGTATTTGGTGGAGCTAATAATGAGGGCTGGGAGTATAATTTAGTTCCACCAATTTCAAATATTTCTCGTGGCGAGGAAGCATTTGCACTAACCAGTAACGGTGGTTTTCTGGAGTGTATTCTGTATTTGTTGGAAGCTTGGTTGGTTTTTACTGGTCCGTAGCGTCCACCGCCTCGTGGCAGAGAGGCTTTCTGCCGTTCTTCCAGCACCAGGCACCACCACTCGGGCATGACAATAAAATGCAGAGCATGAAATTAACTGTGCCTGCTGTTGGAAAAATCAGCACCCTCCATCTTTCTGTGCCCTCTCGCTTCTTTGCTTCTCAGCCAGTTTCCCCTGAATCCCACATCCTGGCTGTTCTCAGGATATTACGGCAAGAAAGCTGCATCATAGCAACACTGCGACTGCTCAGAGACGTAACAAACGGCTTTAAAATTTTCTCGATTTGCCATGTTTCTGGCGGGCTTTGTTAGAGTAAATGCATTTTTAATATCATCTGGGGCAGCAGAGCATGTGCATTAACCGCAGGAGGACTCTTTGAGAGTTGCTTTGCCTGGATAATACTTGTAGCCAAGGCCTTATTGACCGTACAGACTTAAATCTCAGCACAAACACTGCACAGCCTCTCCCCTCCCCAGTGACAGGCGGAGAGATGAGCCCCAGTGAACTGAGTAACGAGCTAATCATGAGCATCCCAGTAATAAATAGGTCTTGTTCATAGTCCACTAATCCCAGTCATTTAGTCGTGGTGAGGCTGCAGAAATCAATTACTGCAGCTGGAGCTTGCTCTCTGCTTTCCAGCTGCACACATGTCCACCCCTCTGACTCTTGAGACAAAGAGTTGCATTCTTAACGTGTTTGTTGTTTTTTTGCTCCTTACTTCTGATAATATCAGGTACCTATTTTTTCTATCTAACCTTTAATATTTAGATTAATTTGAGGTTTACTTTATTGTTAAGATGAGTTTAGATCATCGAACACATCGCTGTAGTGAGAATATGTTTCGAACTGATTTGCCCAGTGTGTTCCGTCTCTTGACTTTACCCTTCAAAACTATCAAAGTGCACAAAATCAGGAGGAGGGGGGGGTGCACTTCTAGAAAACAATTTGCCATCTGTGCTTGATGGCAGCTGAAGACCATCCACCGTCAGGCTCCACGGGGAGCTGGCCTCGAGGTCCCCATGTTTGAACAGAAACAGAATAAACACACAGACAAAAAAAAAACACAAGATTCAATCTTCTATAAACTATCACTTTTTATAAATCGGCGGATGAATCAGGAGATGAGTTAAAACTATTTTTCCTTGGCTGAATCCCATGGATATGAATTAATCAAGCAGTTGCAGACTTCCTGCTTTAGATATTTTTTTGTTTATTGCTTATAGTCAAAAGCATGCTTTGATTAAAGTATCTGACGCTTTTAAAGGTACTAGTTTTTGGGGATTTCATTCTTTTTCATCCTCTCTCTTGTCTCGACATCATATCCATCCCACCATCAGACTCCTGCAGCTGTTTCCTTCCTTCAAATCACCATCTGAGTGCGGAGACTGAGTGTGGAAACACTGTGAGGCATTCTGCACCAACCCGTGTCTCTCACAAATTAACCCTTGTGTCTCAATCGCTAATAGTCCGTTTTATTCGATTGCGCATGTGTTGAGGTGGTGGGTGGCGGCGGGTGCCAGCCTATCCCCGAGCAGCGTTCCCCCTCTGGCTTTCAGGGAGCTGCATCGCCATGGTGATGTCATCCTCAAGCCGAGCGCCCGCCTTCATCCAACAAAGCTGACTGATTACTGGAGGAGAGGAGAGAAGAGGAAGAGCAGCGATCGATCTGATGATCGTACCACGAGTCGACGTCACTTTGGGTCTGATCAGCTTCCAGGACGCGTTTCCAGTCGCAAGCTTTTAAAGTTCGCCCCTTAAAGGCTGTTGATCAGACTGACACGATGATGACATAATCTTCTGTGAACAAGTAATCATGGTAACAAGCTGCAAGGTTTATACAGTTTAATTTAATCTCATCTGAATGCAACATTTTCCAGAGTTTCAGTAAAGATTTAGCTGAAAGCTCTGCTCACAATATGGTTCCAGAATCAAAAGGCCTTCTGATAGAGGCCCTTATGCAGATTAAAAGGAAGAAGAAAACCTATAGGAATTTTTCTTTTTTTCATCTTAAGTCCACTAAGTGCACTTTTTACTTTACTTAATATTATAAATATTACTTTTATTTGTTTTGCCATTTTTCCTGTTAAAAATATGAAGTATAAATACATGTTTAAGTCATTTTTGTTGATGGTAATAGCAGGACAGTTTGTTTATTTCTAATCTTCTGAACACTTAAAAATTCAGTTTATTGTTTTCCCTTGATCAATTTTTGCAGTTTTTACAGTTTTTGAGACCTGACTCAAAGAACATAACAAAAAGGAAGACACATCACATAAGAGTTTATGAAATATTGATTTAACACATTTTTGTTTGTGTTGCACAAACAAAAGTAAAACGAACATTTCTAACATGAAATGCGAAATCAGTCGTGAATTATTGTAACGGGCAATGATAATATTCTACAAAGCAAAAGCAGGAGCACAAGTTAGTTAGCAATCAGTATTTAAAGGATGCCTTACCAGATTGTTGTAAAGGAAAGATTAAGTGATTAAGCAGGGTTTGAAACATATCATGTACTTTTCATAAAATGATGATAAATGAGATAACATTTTTCCATCCTTCAGAGTCATTGTAGGAGGTTTTATGTTCTAATTATCACATTATATTTTAGTTGTTTACGTTTATATTTAGTAACAAAACTGAATCATTTACTGACAAAGTTTCCAATGAGTTTTTATTCAGAATATAAAAAATCTGAAAAGTGTGCAATATTTTGCAACCAAAAATTCAGAATAATTTTTTTCTCCTGAAATAAAAATTATGTTCAAAAGATGCATCTGAGATGTATTTGTGGAATCTTTATTTTTTTTAATGTCTTGAGGTAAAAAGTGGTTGAAGTTTTGAATACCTCATTTGTGTCTTTTTAGAAACATTATTTAATCCAGCCGCTGTTTTTGGTGTTGAAGGAGTGGTCCATACACCGCAGTCTGAGAAGGTGGCGCTGCTGTAGCAAAATGCATTTCTGAGCAGAAAAGGCTCATCTGGTAATCTCTGGTGACTTGTTTCTGTCATTGCGCTGTCATCATCGGCCAGATGACACTGGTGTCAAACGCTCCTGAGGGAGTCAGCTGTGTGTGCGAGTGTGTGGGGTGGGGGTTACCAGGGTTAAGGGGAGCTAATTTCACGCCTTTTTATTTGCACGGGTCTCCGGAGACAAACTCTCTATAAGCATTATCACTTCCAGCTGGTTCAAATGGGACAGACGAAACGAGACCAGCACACCGTCTCTGTGTTTGTCCCTCTTCTGTCTCAGTGTGACGATGCCTTCCAGCTCAAAGCTGGATACATTAAGAAACTATTATCATTTTCCTTTTTGTGGAGGAAAATGAAATGGGAAGGTTTTAGCCACAATTGTCAACCTTCATGGTGCAGATTCTCAGATTTCATCCAATTTTGATTCATGAGTTTTTCATAACTGCTTGCAGCTTTTTCAGACCGATTAGAAAATATTATCATGTGTTTTGCACAATAATCAGATTTTATCGTGATACACCATCTCCTGTAGGTGCATCGACGATCAGCAGAGCGCCTTCGAGACTTGTGTTGCGCTAACCGGGGCACCTTCATCAAAGTAGGCCAACACCTTGGTGCTTTGGACTATCTGCTGCCCGAGGAATACACCTCCACCCTGAAGGTTCTCCACAGCAGAGCTCCTCAGAGCACCATGGAGGAGATTCAGCAGGTCATCAGAGAAGATCTTGGAAAGGAGGTACATGTGGTTTGACATTAATTGTTCCCACCTCTGCACCACAGTTGGTTCAGTTTGGATGCAGTGCAAAGTGAAGAGAAATGTGAAGTGTTGCAGCACATTGAAATACAGACCTTTTAATGAAAGCTGTACTAATTAAACAGATTTGAATCCTGAATGATTCAACTCCTTTCTGTCACCTAAAGTCTCTGCTCTGTGGGAGACGCAACTACTGCAGCATTTGATCAGAGTTGTCAGACACGTTTAACATTAGCAAAATAATTTGTCACAGTTTTTCAGAGCAAATGCAATATATTTGTTGAACTGTGCAGCCATCCCAGTGTTTTTTTTCAATAGCATTGTATTTTTAAAGGTTAGAGAAAGAAAGGTGTTTTTAATGAACATTGCATTTATACTAGTGCAAATTGAAGTGAAGAAGACCTTGAACATTTTTCGGAAATCTTGGATTTTTATGTGGCGTTCAGGAGCCTGTATACATTGCTGTATGCCAATCCTGTTTGTTATATTATTGTAAAATACGAGAATTGTCTCATTGTGAAAGAAGCTTGGATTGACAGTTTATTGTAGAAACTACAGGTTCAAATACAAATAACAGCAGTTGAAGCAAAGTGAGATTTGCCTTAACAAAAGAGTACAAAGAGCACTTTATTCTCTGTGAAAGGAAAGTATGTCTTTGAGGTCCCAATTTCCCCTTAATGCACTTACATCTGCACTTTTTGGCACGTGAGGCTCCTTTGTGATGAGCTTTGATTTGATGTTAAATGTGCACTTGTCTGCACGTGTGCACTTTGTGGACTGTGGGAAAAGAGAGGGCAAATAAACCAGAACTGGACCAGGCTGACATTGTGTCCTTGTTTGGTTTTATAAGCTGAAAAAGCTGTTACAGCTGTTGGCACAGAGTGTGATGTTTGCTCTCAAACTGGTTGTTATGACAGCCTTTTAGGGCCTGCAGGAGGCCAGGCAATTATTCTGTTATACTCAGATACACAGGTCCTCTCCTAACACGCACTCCCCTCTGATGTGTGGTAAAGAAGAGGACTTATTGTTCCCATTGTTTAGATGCATTAAATCAGCAGCCTCAGTCAAGTTACATAAAACCATCAAGTTTGGACTGAAGTTGATTGTGCTGCTAAATATATCTAGCAAAATATATATTTCACCCGGTTATTTTAATCTTTTCCATTGTTAGAGTAGAATAGAAATACCCCTTGTTCAGAATACAGAATTACATGAGGGCAAAGTTACAACATAAATACTGTGCAGTTATTAAAAATAACTCTGATCCAAGCAAAATATGTATTTGAACATAAAACAACAGACTAGTCCAATAAGTGATGATAAAAATTGTGCAACAACTAATATGTGCAGATACCAGAAGAAATTTGATATAAAATGAGAATATAACTGCAAAATAACTACAAATAACTACAAATACCAGCATGTATGCAAACACTTACAGAGTAAGTTGGAAGCAGTGATGCAGTTACAGACTCTAACAGCTGTTGGGAGGGAAGGATCTATGATTTATACCATTGTGCACCTACGATACATCAGTCTGTCATTTCAGCTTCACATAGATAGTTTGAAATTTTACATTGATATATGTAAGGACATATATACCGTATTTTCAGCACTATAAGGCGCACCTAAAAACCTTAAATTTCCTCAAAAGCCGACAGTGCGCCTTATAACCCGGTGCGCCTTATATATGGACCAATATTGAGCCACAACAGGTCTAGCAACTAC
>CAEGAF010048912.1:0-34313 GCA_903067075.1 Micropoecilia bifurca
ATTTTCCGCGCCCGGTCCACGTCCCTCACCGGCCGTTTGTTTTTCACAGGGTGTGGTTTTGGCATTTTTGCGGGCGGGTTTTTTTTTTTTTTTTTTTTTTTTTTTTTTTTTTTTTTTTTTTTTTGTCGTGACTGTACGCGGGGATTACAGCGCACAAATCGACGCGTGCATTTTTCCCTCCGAATGCCCCTAAAATCACGAGCTGATATCAGAAGCAAAGAGGACCACCTGACTAGCTGCTGCGTCCAGACCGGAGAAACGAGTCGGGAGCCATCGGCTGCTCGGACTGCAGCATCTCCCTTCCCTTCGCCTCGCATTGTGACAGATGTATGAGCTACACTCTGCAGCTGTAACAGGCTGTGCTAGCAGCTCCTTCCTGTTCATGTAGTGTAAAAATATTTGTTATTGGCTCTGAAATGTGACGATGATTTCCAGAGTGAGGATTGTGAAGCCCCACGTGAAAACCCCGCTTACATTAAGCGTCTCTGAGGTGAAACGCGTTGGCAGAAGTTAACAGCAGAGTTGGCCTATTAAAGGGCCAGTACCGCTAAGGGCCACAGAGAGTGAAGTGAACAGCGCGTCAAGTCGCACCGTTGCTCTGTAAAAATGCTTTGAGGTTGTTGAGATAAAATGGTATTGATAATTCATATCGTCACTGGAAAATTGATAAAACAGATATTGCACGTGGAAGTGAACGAGAAGCATACAGATCTGCCATAACCCTGTGGTCACTTATGATCTTATTATGGTATATAACAGGCAGTAAGTGAAGCTTTTATCTTCAGTTTTGATTTATTAGAAGTAGGGAAATAATCTGGAAGGCAAACCGGTATGCAGATGTTGCCATGACTTCTACCATAACTAAGCATAGTTTAAGATCGTTAACAGTCTGATGTGTTTGGCCGTTTTCAGCAGAGTAATGCCCTGCTGTGAGGGAAACAACATGACTTGAGGATCACAACAATGAGATGTTCACTTGACCTCCAGGTTTCAATCTCAGGTCTCAATCCAATCTTACATCTGTGGGTTTTTGCTGGACAAACAATTCAGATCCCTGGAAACCTCATTTGATAGTTTGACCACACTTAAGTCAGGACAATTTCCCAATAGCTCATTCTTGTTTTGGTCCCTATTACACACATTATGCTTGATTGTTTAAAGGAATAAAACATCCTAACCATTTCTCTGCTCCTTATGTCCCATCTAAGGTTAAATTGCTGATCCAGAGGAATTTTCTCATGGTAGTGGTCAGGGACACGGCTAAAATGAATGAAAATTAAAAAGCAACAAAATCTATTTCTCAGCATTTTCTGTCTTCAATCCCTGTATCAACAAGCTCACCGACAGTGGCTGTGCAGTTCCTTATGTAGTTGATTAAATGACATTGGAAATCTAAAGGTTATCACTTCTGCTCTATGTTTTAAACGTACAGTAGTCATTTTAATTCTTGAGTTCAAGTTTGGTCACCACAATCTGACTAATTCAGATTTTAGACACCATAAATAAATAAATAATGCCTCTTTTTCCCCTCCTGGCTTCATATGTTTTTGCATTCAACAGTTTTCAGAGATTATGGATTATTGTGAACAAACAAAAATAATCTAGAACGCCATATAGACATTCCGTTGAATAAAATATTTGAATTAAATCTGTTTTATTTTATTCAAATAGGCAAGCACATTTAATAAGACTAATATATAAAAAGGGGATTTTTAATCACAATGACATAAAATAATAATGTGTCTAAGATATATTTTTTTAAGTTAAGACAAAAGGATGTTTCTTATATAGTGTATTGATTGTGTGTACCATACAAATTCGTTGGCTACTTTAACGTGCAAATTGATCGTTCTGCTTGCTTTGCTTCAGTTGCCAGCAAACAGCTGAATGGGTGTTTAACCTGCTTCACATGAAAGATGATCCACCTCACAGCAGAGATCCAGAGAGCAGTAGTGTAAAAGTAGTTGTTTACAGTAGCAGAGTCGGGTCAGCCGCCCGTCAACGTGTGAAGTGGAATTTTACAGACCTTCCCCTCAGATGTTGCTGAGGCGCTAACATTTCGACCGTGGTTCTGGCTGTCTGAAGTCACGGGGAAAAGAAAACGATGGGAGGAAGCTGAATACGCCGCAGCTGCCAGGTCCTGCTAATCAAACGTACATGAATATTTTGATCGTCGGAAAGTGTGCGCCACCTCTACGGAAGCAGGAGTTTTGCTCGTTCGTTGGGTCTGGATCACGTGTGAGTCAGCCTGAAGCCAAGTTGGGAAGACATCAGCAATGACCTTTGAGAAGCAATCGTTGTTGCCCATCAATCCAGGAAGAGTCAGCGGTTCTTTTAAAAAGGTTCATGGCAGCGGCATTAGAAAAAGATTGAACATGCTTGAAAAGGTTGCAAGGAGAAGGGTTCTTCCTTTTGACATCCACCCGCTAAACCCGCAGGGAGGGTTGGGGGGGGGGGCAGGTACCTATCTGAAACAGCCAATGGGGTGAGAGGTGGGAAAGTTGTCAGTCCATCACAGGCTACGTTGTGTGTCCTTTAATGCCACAGGGCCCCTTTAGACATTTTAGACCAAAATTACAGATATTTAATCACATCAACTGATCCTAACACAAGACAATGAGGCAATTGTGTAAAAAGAAGATCAAGTCATCGCTTCTAAAGCCAAATCCTGGAGTGTACTAAGACTGTAATGTTGGTAGAAGACAGGTTTTTTTCCTTCATGACTGTATTTGCACCCTCTTTGCTGCTCAGTCACCTGTCTCACAGTTCTGTTGCAGCTGAGGTCCGAGTCATCATGGGAAACATCTTTGGGAACCTGCTGAAGAGCCTGATAGGCAAAAAAGAAATGCGGATCCTCATGGTGGGCTTGGACGCCGCCGGGAAGACCACCATCCTCTACAAGCTGAAGCTGGGCGAGATCGTCACCACCATCCCCACAATCGGTCCGTGACCAGAGAGGAAGAACTCAGCCGGTCCCACGTGGCGATAAGCATCTGCCTCAACTCCGTGTGCTCTGTCTTCCTGTTCAGGCTTCAACGTGGAGACGGTGGAATACAAGAACATCAGCTTCACCGTGTGGGATGTGGGTGGTCAGGACAAGATCCGTCCACTTTGGAGACATTACTTTCAGAACACTCAAGGCGAGCTCAGGGACTTTTTTTTTCTTTTCAGTTTTGTCAGATTAGAAAAAAGTCAATTTAAAAAAAAAAGAACTGAAATGTTTGATGTGCATTTGTATCCTGTCCCCTCCTTTTTGATCTTTTTAACCACACAACAGAGTTCTGTTTATCTTCTCAAAATAGAAAGAGAATGAGATTGAAGGATCTGTCCACAGAACAACTATTAGTCATTCACCTCACAAATCCTACCTCTTTGCAAAAGTGGCAAAACAAAAGCCGTGAGGGAGGCAGCACACACATGGAAGGTTTTTCTAATGAAATGAGGCCAACATTTCACTTAAATGCAAAACACTGTGTGACCCATCACACTAGAAACACATGATCTCCACCAGAAGACATCATGTCATTGGGGAGCATGGTTTTAGCAGGGAAAGTGTAATTGGTGGGAGCTAATGGGAATATAGCTGCAGCTCCAACCTGGCAATACAGGGGAAATCACTGAAGACGGCATAAGACTTGAGACTGAGGTAAACGTTCACCTTCTAGCTGCAGCTAGCGCAGCAATGAAATTATTTATTTTACGGCTGCATGTGTCGGAAGGGCCCAGTCAAAACCTAAATTCAAGTCAGAATCTCTTGCAAGACTTGGAAATTCGCAGTGGACAGACACTCCTTCTAATTACTGAGATGAAGTGTTTTTGCACAAAGTAAATTGGTTAAAAAAATTTATTTGTTGTAATTGCGTCAGAATCGCTGCTTCAAAGGTTATAAACAAATGCACAGCACATTTTTAAAGATTTTTTTCATAAAATTCCAATAAAATGCATTCGAGCTTCTGCACTTTGTTGCTAACGAGACAGCAGAGCGCTCGCCTACAGCACTCGAGGCACATCTGACTAATGCTTTAGCTCAGCGTCGTTTGCTGTTTCAGATCACCGTCAGACATTTTGAAACAACCTCTAACAGAATTAGTTTTAACAACATGTAGGCCTATTTTTTTAATGTGACGTTGGCTTGTTTTATCTTTTCGCGTTCTTATTTTTATTTTTTTTTTTGATGCAGGTCTGATTTTCGTGGTGGACAGCAATGACCGCGAGCGGGTCAACGAAGCCCGCGAGGAGCTGATGAGGATGCTGGCCGAGGATGAGCTGCGGGACGCCGTTCTTCTCGTCTTCGCCAACAAACAGGTGAAGTCCTCTTCTTATCTCTTCTATCCATTTTTTTCCCCCTCAGCTGAGGGGTTTCCTCACCTGACCGCTCTGCTCTGCGTGGCTTTTGCCCAGGATCTGCCCAACGCCATGAACGCCGCAGAGATCACAGACAAGCTGGGCCTGCACTCCTTACGCCACCGCAACTGGTACATCCAGGCCACCTGCGCCACCAGCGGGGACGGCCTCTACGAGGGCCTGGACTGGCTGGCCAACCAGCTGAAGAACAAGAAGTGAGGAGCTGGTCGGGGAAGAGTCTGGGTGGAAGGTTGCAGTAAGTCTGTTGTGTTCACTAAGTAGAGAGAAATCACTCAAAAAGCTCCCAGGAGATAGACTCTCCCCCGCTGATATTTCCGTTTCTGTACTTTTGATTCATTTGACTCGTTTGGATCTGTGGTGAGATTTTTATTTATTTATTTTTTTAAATGTGATGATTTACAAACAAATTGTGTCAAAGCTGATCAAAACCGATCTATGCTTTTCAGACTGACCGCGTCAAATATCGGGATTTAATTGTGCAGCGTTACAACGATGGTGTATGACTCTCCACTTCTTCACAGCCTGTAATTTACATCGAATATCTACCATTTTTCAGAGCATGGCGGCAGAGACCGCCTCACCTTAGAATCAACCAACCCAGTGTGAAGTGCAAAAAAATGTCGTAAACGTGTAGAGGGACAGTATGCTAGAACATCAACTCAAAATTTTACATGCAGTGCGCTTCAAAATAAGCTTTCACTGGCGTGGAAATGTGTTCCCCAGATTTTATTTATGTGACAGAATGAATTGGGTTCAAGATTGTATTTATTTTAAACATATATTTTTCTCTATTTATTTTTCGAGAAACATGAACTCTGCCGATGCCGATGTGTACCATCGCCTTCGTTTTGTTTATTTATCGATTGATGTTAAGCTGTAAGTGCACTGAATGATTTCCTTTTTTTTTTTTAAATGCTATGCGCACGTGCTGCTCAGGCAGCTGTGTGGACAAAAAAAAAAAACAAAAACAAAAGAAAGTCTCTGTAGTTTATCTGTGCATTATTGCTGCTTCCCAACCTGCATGGACATATCCCTCATTTGGCCTTGTGGGAACTAATGTAGGCTTCTGCTCTAAATACTATAAAACAAACGTTCTTGACGGCTCAGAGAGGGTTAAAGACAAGTCATCTGGCCTCAGCTAGGTGTGATATCCAAGCTAATGCAGACGACAGAACAGACAGCCACTCTGTACCAGCTTAGCGAGGAGAGAAAAAGAAGAAGGAGAAAAAAACGCTGCCGCTGCAGAGAGTGATTCAGCACAGCATGTGATTGGCGGTGTTTAGAGCTTACTCGGTTCTGAATGTTTATTTATTTGAAAACCCAGTTTTTCTGCTTTGGCTTATTCATCCGTCGGGGCTTCACTCCTCCGTCACACGTGCTACGGCTTTTGTTAACCGGATCTCCGTACGCATCTCGTCGCACATTGTCAGTTATCGCTCCGCGAGAACGCACTGTCCTGTTCCGCTTGTCCTTCTGTTCCTTCGTTTTGTTTAACTAACATCGTTTCTTTACTCGTTGAGTTTTCACGCAGTCAGAAAACAAGAAAGAGAGCTATTGAAAGTCACCCTGCATTGTAAGGCATGTTAATACTGTAAAAGATGTGTAATTAAAAGTGAAATATACTGTACTGGCCTATTTCCTTCAGACTATATTTGTTAGTCAGAATCACTGCTGCTGGTTGGATCAATGCTGTACTAAAAAAAAAATGTCATGAATTTGTGTAAAGTGTACCGAGAAAAACCTCCTAATATGCAAACAAGCATGCTTTTCTATGTCGGCGCGCAACTGTATATACTGTATGTTACCGTGGCAGGAGACGTGATCCACTGTTACTCTCGGTTAAACTGTAGATAAAGGGGTCAGCGAGTTGGCAGCTGATTATAACCGACAACAGCCTGTGCGTGTGAGTGTGACGTGTTTATCTATCATGTTCTGTTTGCTGTGAATTTTCATTTTGTGGCCTTATGAAGTCAGTGGTTTCTTTCCTCTTTGATAACAGGTTTGTTTGTGGAGAAGACGTCCAGTATTTCACCTGATATCTGTGACACTGTTGTGGCTAAACATCCTTCTTTCAGAGATTATGGTTATTATTATTACTATTATTACTATTATCATCGTCACGTGAAGAGAAACGAGGCCGGGCAACATTTTGTTCCGTCGTGTTTCGAGAAATTGATTCAGAAGGAAACTCTGTTAGAATATGAAGAGGACGTAAACACAACCTGGTATGAAAATGAAGAATGATCTGACGATTCCTGGTATTTAAAAAATCAATAAACGACCAAATTAAACCAATTTCTCTTGTTTCTGCTTCTTGTGTAACGTTTTGTTTGCTTTAAGATCAGCATTCGAACGCTTTGACCGTATACGGTCATGTTCAACGAATTAGGGCGTTTGTGAAAAGTTCATTTACGTCAGCTCATTTCACTAAGTTTAATTACACACTTATGTTTTCAAGCCTTTGTTATAATTAATTATGACAGATATTTTTGCTGAAGCTAATTAAAACGTGGGGTTAAAATATCAGATGATTGCAATAAAAATGAAACATTTAAATACAGAAATGTGGGCTTAACAACTATATCTCTAATACCTATTTATTTTTTAATACATGGCGGTATATAAAACAATACAAGCTTCCTTAGAGGCAGTCTTGAAAAATCTGAGAATGTTCCAACTGTGAATTTCCTTTTTTCTAATTACTCATATATCCAAATATGTAAGCACATTGTACTGAAGGTCCTAAAACAAGAACAAAAATTCAGTCTAATGTATTTTAATGATATATTCTAAAGCAGTGGTGGACACACAAAGAATTGCTCAAACAGGTGCGAAGAACATGACTTTACATGTTTTTTTTTCTCTGCCCTCATCCGAATCTGGTGGCATTAAGAGAACTTTGGCACAGCCTTCTAGTTCCCTTGTGGACTCATTTTGTCTGAGCTGATCGGTAGGGCATGTGGGGGTGGAGAGGGGAAGGATGCAGCTGTGTCTCCAAGGGTGTGACAGCAGTATGTGAGTCGGAGCAGCTCCCAGAGCCACCAGCTCCCCCCCGGGGCCCCCTGCAGGACGGCCACAATGGCGGCCCCAAGGCGGATGCCATAGCTGGGATTCCCACCCGTAACCGGGACACCTTCGCCCAGGGCACAGACACACTGGCAGCAGCCACACAATCAATTCATCAATCTCTGAAGGGTGTGGTTGCTGCAAAAGGCCACAGCAGGGAGCGCTCACAGTTTGCTTCTCCACCAGGACACTGACGCAGACGATGAAGGGAATCATCACTTATTCATCTAAAGCATAAGACTAAAAACGAAAATAAGCACGTTTTTTTTATGTGTGTGTGTTGTTGATGTTTCCAGTGCAATATGTCACATCCTAAACTTCGTCACACTAAATGATGTTTGTGTCACTTTTTGACCAGTTTCTGATTACACAGATCCAAGGTTGTGCAAAGTTTTATTCGATCTTAATAGTTCTAGATGAATATAATTCTACATAGCACTAGCAAGCATAACATCTAATGATATAAAAAAAAATGACCTTGCATTTATGAACGCTGACACTGAGTCCACCTGCAACACACTGGGACTCCAGGAGCCAACGCTCAGACTCTGGCTCCCCCTACTGGACAGAAATGTATCAGACAATCCCGTACATTTCAACTTCTAACAAAAGGTATTATCGCTTAATTTTCTCCTTCAGTCCGGATAGATTTAATGCAAACGTATAACACCAGAAAGGGAATATTTAAAAAAAAAAAAAACTGCACAAGCGAATAGCTTTCACGTTTCCTGTTCTCTTTAAAAAAAAGAAGAAAAAAAAAGATTATGAGCAAATCCGCCAGAAGCACTTGCCGATAACCCGGCCATTAGCAGCGATTATATAGATTAGTTTGCCTCCTCTCTTCCCCAGATTCAAGCTCAGGAATTTTTGTCTTCTCTGAAGCCATTTTCCCTAAATTAAGCTTGCTCTTGTTTTGGGTTCAGAAGTCACTTGACCATCAGACAATGCGGCCTTTGTGGCACGGAGCTCCATACGCATCAAAGCGGTGATTAACCAGTTGACGCGTCTCTGGCGGACAATACTGCTCTTTACAGGGGGAACAGTGAGTCCAGTCAGACCCATCAGAGCTGCGTCCACATGCAGCAGCTGAACCAAAACAAGTGCAGACGGAGTCACACGGGCTGGTTCACACCGGGAAGGTTCGCTCTCAATCTGTTGATTCGAAATTATGTTATTTTTGCATGTTTGCATTTGTAAGTTTTTTGTGCTCTTTATTATTTAGGCCTGACGGAGATTAAAAGTATCGCTACCGTCGTGCATCGGGAGGGAAAAGGAGGGGTGGAAAGGAGGGGGGGGAGGGGGGGTGGGCGACGGACCAGCTTCTGATTGGTCAATAATTCTGGCTGTGGGCCAATCAGACTCCCTCTCTCCAGGAGGGAAATTCCACGATGAGACCAAACTGCAGCTTATTCGCGGTTTTCGGTGGAATTGTTTGGATCAATCAGTCTGCTCCTGGAACTAATGTTTGGAGGAACAAAGGAAATTTCACACAGTCTAATTATTATATATTTTTTAACATATATTTATCTAATCATTATATCTTAATCTTCGATAGACCCACTGAATTTCTCTCCTTTATTGCTAATTGGAGGATCTAAATCCTGACATGCTGAAATCTCAGTGAGCATGGACCAGCAGCAAGTCCTGTTACTTTGTGTGGCTTTGTCATGGAGGATACACACTGGGTCCACTCAATCACATGAAGGTAGGTACATTTATAGAATACAAAAAAACATTTTTCTCTAGAAACGTGTCTTCATGTTTTATTATATATTTTTTCTCAACCATTTTTGGTTTTTTATTTTATTTGCAATGATAAATATTACGAGTAACTTACAAACATGTTGGTCTCACTACAAACACAGAGTTCACTGAACATCTCAATCTCAAGTCTTTTCCACCTATTCTTCATTGGATTTTGGTCTGGACTTTGACTGGACCATTCTCAAAGTCTCTTCTAATATGTTTTTTTTGTGTGTGTTTGTTTGTTTTATGATTGCCCCATGTTTAGCTCCATGCACCTTCCCATTAACTCCAGCATCCCTGTCCTAACAGTGTGATGCTGCCACCACTGTGTCTCATAATTGAACTATTAACTAACAAAACACTACAGTGAAGAACAGAAAGCAAGAGAGACACTTGCAGTTATACATTCAAAACATTTATACTTACGAGTGAAATACATGCATGTATGTAGGATTTAATTGCAAGTGTATTTCACTGAGGATGTTCCAGCTGTGTGCAGCGTCACTGCTGACATGAAGGCCCAGGGAGCGTCATGTCACTGCAGCTTGAACGATGGTGCCTCTACCTGCAAAGTTCAAAATAAAAACAGGAAATATGACTCATGATCTGTACCCTGCTGCAGGTGTCTAATCTCTGCACAAAATGAGCCAGAACAATGTACAGTTTTAGTCACTTGCCAGGAGGTGGAACGCGTCTCTTTCCGTTTATGATATTTCCGTTCCTCCGCCAGAGCGTCCTACTCACACATGGGCCATTGTCTTTCTGGTATGAGCTCAGCAACACTTTCCCTGCAGACGCGCACATACAGACACAGAAGCTCTGTATGTGAGTGCATCACTCTTTGCTCTCTGAGACACAGAGTCCACATTTATAGCTTTATCACAACGCTGAGCTTTGTCTGAAGGAAGAAATAAAAAACCTCGACATGTCGGCCTTTTCTTGACGACCCTGAGGGCCTGGGCTGCTCCTGCGCCCGACTGCTTGTTTGCCTCAGAATCTCTAGACAGGACCTCTATAAATCCTTCACTCCAAATATCTGAGCTTTATGGAATAGTGATAAAAGTAAAGCTATTGCTAAGAGAAAGCTGGAATTGCAGTTTGCCCACAAGTGATGTGGGAGACAAAAAGTTTGTGGAAATAGGTGCTTAGACGAGACCAAAGCGAAACTTTTGTGGCCAACATGCAAAACCAAGATTCCACATCCCCCCCTGCACCTGTTAATGGAAAGACAGGTGCAGTTGCATTCAGGTAACACTGGAAAAAGTCTGTTAAAGGCTGGGAAAACCTTGAGACTGGAGCAGAGGTTCTCCATTCAGGCACAAACCCCCAACAAACACCCACAACTACAATGTTCAGCTCAAATCATATTCATGTTCTACTGTAGTCCTGTCAAAATCAAAACCTGCTCCATGAAGAATTCATCATGAAGCTTGACATTATTTGTTCGCAGTCACTCTCCATCCAGCCTGACTGAGCAAAAATTTTTAGTTTCATAGATGTACAAATGCTTGTGTAAAACCATGTTTGATGTCATTGGGTTTTTTGTTTCTTGTGAGGAGTCTGTTGATCTGTATGCACAAATGGCCCTATATTCAGGTGCACAATTCCTTTAAACAGATTGTGCTATTTAAAATAACTGTACAGTATTATTTTCTATTTTCATACATTTGTCCTTACTGTAAAGTCTCTTCATTATTTTACCTTAGTTTGAATATGCATGCTGCAAAGTGCTGCTGATATAAATGAGTCTCCACACTTTGAGACTAAAGATGTTTCTTTTCCTTTCTGTTTATTCAATACACCTAACAGTAGTGATGCATTTATAGTAGTTTTATATATAACTTTTTTTGCAAAGAAAATTTAGTCTTTTTTTGTTTCCTTCCACTTTACAATCTTCTCTATGTTGTTCTATCACATAAAATCCAAATAAAGTACTTTGCTTGTTGGTGCATGACAAAACGTGATAAAAGCACAAAAATTAGTAATTTCCATGACAGCTTTGATTATGATGTTATTGGGGAACGTCTGTCCATCTGTTTCATGTAAACATGTTTCTGCAAACCATACACTACTGATGAGAGAAAATGTGATCTTTTTTCGTATAAAAGTGAGGATCTTTTCACTTTCCTTCTGCCAGAGGTGTGTCCGGGTACCCAGAACGGTCTGAGCTCCACCGGTTCTCAGGAGACTCAGTACAACCTGATCAAGGACCGCTACAGCGGCTGTGAGATCATCATGGGGAACCTAGAGATCACTCAGATTGAGAGAAACTGGGACTTCTCCTTCCTCAAGGTAAACACGGTCCCAGTTTTGTGCTTAAGCCTCAGTAGTAGATGTGGACCAGTGAATTAATTTGAATCTCATATGTGATCGTCGTTCTCTTCGCCCTCCCGCCCCGCTCCACCCCCAGACAATCCGTGAGGTGACCGGTTACGTCCTCGTTGCTATGAACCACGTTCAGGAGATCCCCTTAGGACAGCTGCGGGTGATCAGAGGAAACAGTCTGTATGAAAGACGCTTCGCTCTGTCGGTGTTTTTCAACTATCCCAAGGAAGGATCCAACGGTCTGCGACAGCTCGGACTCCTAAACCTGACAGGTTAAAGGCGTGCGCTATATTAGAGCTAAAGAAACTGAAGTACGCCGTCCAGCATCCCAGACATAAAAGAAGATGTTTATTATTAATAATAATAATAGTGGAAAAAGGCAAAGCAATGCTAACTGATTAAGACTGAAGTTTGTATCAACATATTGAAAAATTAGCTCCAGGATGATCTGCTGTTTTTCCCCTAATATGTCTCTTTTATATCTTTAGAGATTCTGGAGGGCGGAGTGCAGATTATTAACAACAAATTCCTGAGTTATGGCCCCTCAATCTTCTGGCAAGATATTGTCCGAGACAACAGCGCTCCGATTGACATCCAAAATAACGGGGAGAGAGGTCTGACTCTGAATGATCTCATCTTGGATGCACCCGTCGCTCTTTCCATTGTCTTTTTATTTGTCTGAGCTGTTTGTCTTCGGTTTGAACTCGTCTCTCTTTCTCTCAGGCCCGTGTCACAAATCTTGCGGCGATTACTGCTGGGGACCAAATAAGGACCAGTGTCAGATCTGTGAGTCCCTGTCAGACAGTTGCAATTTCTGTTTCTTAACTGTCTCATCCTTCTTTTTCTTTTTCTTTATTTGTAATAATTGAATAGCTCTAATAATGGATGCCCGGTTAAAGATATTCACACACAAATATGAGCAGACGTCCGTGACCTCTGTTCAACCTTCCTGTCCTTTGTATTCTCAGTGACTAAGATGGTGTGTGCTCCCCAGTGCAACGGACGCTGCTTTGGGAGAAGCCCCAGGGACTGCTGCCACATCGAGTGTGCAGCAGGATGCAAAGGTCCTCTCGATGAGGATTGCTTTGTAAGTCTGTTGCCGTGTGGCTTCTCAGTTCAGACACTTTTTTTTGTCTGTGCAGAATGTTTTAAATTGACACATCAAGGTTTTGAAGCATGTTTAAGGTCACAACACAGCACCTATACTGGATATATGTCTAGGCTTCGACTAAGCCAATCGAAACCCTTTCTTATTTTGAGTTCAATTAGAGGTTGTTTTATACCATGCTGGTTTGCTAGCTGCTTAGCTGAAATGATATTGTAACAGGACCCACACTTTCTTAAAAACGAAACTTTTAAGTCTGGAGTCTGTAGAATATTTTTCCAAGACACCTGGAGGTCATCAAGATGCCTGTTTTTTTGTGTTATTTTTTGTCCAGCAGTGATTTTCACCTTGAAATTTTCCCATGGATGTCATGTTTTCTGTCTCTTTCCTATTACTGATTCATGAACATCGACCTAAACCGAGACAAATAAACCTTTCAGTGCCTCAGATGAATTTTGCTGTCCCAAAGCCATGGAAATGGCAGATTGATAGACATTTGTTTATAATTTTCTTTAGTTCAAGGCATGATGTGTTGCTTTTGGAGATATTTTAGTCTACATCCTTTTGTTATACAGGTGCTTCTAAAGTGATTCAGGTCTTATTCCAACCAGAACAGGATTTGAACCCAGAACCTTCTGGTTACAAGTCACTAGCAGTCTGTTGTGTTTTATGCTAATCAGATCTGAGAACCACTGTTTCATTTTCTTATGTGATTTTGTTACACAAACAAATGACTGTAAAGGGATTTGGTTTGTACGTTTTGGCATTACGCCCCAAACAGATATTTAAGAAATGGCAAAATATTTCACATGCATAGATGCACTCAAATCAGCCCTGATAAGATGTCATGCCAATAGGTTAAAGGTGTTTTTCTTTCCTTCAGGCATGCCGTCATTTCAATGACTCAGGAGCCTGCGTGCCTCAGTGCCCCCAGACCCTCATTTACAACAAACAGACATTTCAAATGGAGAACAATCCCAATGCAAAGTACCAATATGGATCAATCTGTGTGTCTCAGTGTCCTAGTAAGTAGTTCATGAAATATTAATGATTTTAAAGTCTGCTTTAATGTTACATGTTCACACAGCCTGCTGTGTGTTTGCGTGTGTGTGTGTGTGTGTGTGTGTGTGTGCACGTTTGTTTATAATACCTTGTGGGGACGATTTTCCTGACATATACTACGTTGTGGGGACCAACTGCTCCTTGTGGGGACCGAAGCCTGGTCCCCACAAGGGGAAACCCTGTTTTAGTGTCAGGGGTCAGAGTTAGGACTAAGGTGTGAATTGAGTTTTGGTTAGGGGTAGGTATGTGATGGTTAGGATTAGGAAAAGGGTAAAGGGTAAAGGTAAGGTTTAGGCTGTAGAAATGAATGGAAGTTAATGGAAAGTCCCAACAAAGATAGCTGCGCAAACATGTGTGTGTGTGTGTGTGTGTGTGTGTGTGTGTGTGTGTGTGTGTGTGTGTGTGTGTGTTTTTGTGGCTTTCTAACAATTGACTCCTTCCTGTTTCTTATTTTCTCTCCACAGCTCATTTTGTGGTGGACGGCAGCTCCTGTGTGAGCGTCTGTCCTTCAGACAAGACAGAGATGGAGAGAGACGGCCAGAGGCAGTGTGAGCTCTGCAGTGGATTCTGCCCGAAAGGTCAGCAGCACTAAAGCACCATTCAGCCTTTCCCTAGCATAGCGCTGTCTGTGGTCAAGAAGCAGTGATCGATGGAATCCTCCCTGCAGTGTGCAACGGCACCGGAGCAGAGCACAGACAGACGGTGGATTCCAGCAACATCGACAGCTTCGTTAATTGCACCAAGATCCAGGGCAGCCTTCACTTCCTGGTCACAGGGATTCATGGGTAACTCTGCTTCCACTGGAGGAGAGCCTAACAAAGAGACAGACTGTATGTTAATGATGTGTTTTCTGTTCCTCAGAGATGATTTTAAAAACATTCCACCACTCGATGCCAAAAAGTTGGAGGTGTTCCGCACCGTGAGGGAAATAACAGGTTTGTATTTACAGATAGGTTTTTTCGTTTAGGGAGCCTCTGCTTCCTCAGAGTTGCCAGGATTTTGCTGCTTCTAAGTAAATCTCTGTATTTACACGTTTTACTTTTTATTAACTGTAAAGATGTGGAGTGATGTAAACTGAGGGACTTCATGGCTATTATTAGTTTCTTTAAAAAAAAGCAAAAAAAGACTTTTGGGAAATTGAGTTTCCAAAAGTGACAAAAGTCGCTCAAATAACTATTAGACAGCAAATGGTTTATTTCACACCATCTGCAGGTGGCAAAAAGTCTGCTTCCTGTGTCTAAAATCATTTAAGAGAATTATTAGGATTTATGTTATGGTAAAAAAAATCTTATTTAGCAAACCTAAGACATTCATAGATTATTAAAGATCATCTTTCGGCATGTATAAAGAACTGTAATGTTTTCATTCTCAGATATTCTTAACATCCAGTCGTGGCCTAAAGAGCTAAACAACCTCTCGGTTTTTTCAAGCCTAACGACAATTCAGGGGAGGTCGCTCCACAAGTAAGGATGATTTTGTGTGGCACACAAAAAATTAACAAACAATCTGTGCAAAGGAACACTTAGCGTGTAATTAAAACCTGGGTCTGATGCTTCCAGCTCAAACTAAAACCAATTTATATTAAATCCACATGCTCTGTTGTAACACCTATTATTACATTCTTCCCTTTTATAATTAACATTAACATTTCTCCACTTGTCTTGTTCTTTGCAGCCATGCACTGTCACACATCCAGACTAAAACATGACATAAACTGCTCAGAACCAAATGATAAAGTTTCAAATACAAACTTCCTAAACTGTTTGAGACATTTTGTAAGCTAACTACACTCTGTGTCTGTGTGTGTGTGTGTGTGTGTGTGTGTGTGTGTGTGTGTGTGTGTGTGTGTGTGTGTGTGTGTGTGTGTGTCCTCCAATCCCCAAAACCAAAAGGCGATTCTCTCTGATGGTGATACATATCCCCACTCTTACCTCCCTGGGGCTGCGCTCTCTGCGGTATATCAACGACGGCAGCGTGTACATCAGTCAGAATGCCAACCTTTGTTATCACCACACTGTGAACTGGACGCAGCTGTTCAGGGGCCGCAGAGTTCGAGTCAACAACCTCAACAACAACAAGCCGTTTGCGGAGTGTGGTGAGTGAGACACGTTTCTTTAAAGCATGATTACAAAACACATGTTCGACTTGAATATCACAAAGGAGCTGACTTTGTAGTGATGAGGTAGCTTTAGTGACTAAAGGCATCCCTGCTAAATTAACAGGGTTTTCCTAAGAAAAAGTGAGATATTATAAATCATATGGAAACCTTTTACACCTTTAATGTGACATTAATCACACAACGTTCAGACAAGATCTTGTATTTATTTATTTTTTTAGATTTTCTTTTATTTCTAACAATGTTCTCCCCTGTCAGATTTGTCTACTGCAGTTGCATAGAATACATGACACAAAAAAATGGAAATAGTGAAAAATATTCTTTCGTGGTCTCCTGCATTTGAATACTGAAACCTGCCACTTTAACAGGTGTGTGTACATTTAGAATCCACCGCATGTTACAAGCTATTACAGTCATTTATAACGAAAAAAAGGGGGGGTGGGAAACCTTGAGCTTTTATCCAGTAGATGTCTGATGCACTGTCATGTTTGTGTGCAGTTGCAGAAGGACATGTGTGCGACCCTCTTTGCTCAGATGCAGGCTGCTGGGGCCCCGGCCCTGACCAGTGTCTTACCTGCAGGAACTACAGCCGTCACGGCACATGTGTGGGAAGCTGCAACTTTTTGTCTGGGTCAGCGGTTTTGGGTTGACGTTTATGCGACTGCAGCTCATGTGTGCCTTTAGTAAAGTTGCACATGCTCTAAAAAAAATATTGTGTTTGCAGAGAAAAGAGGGAATTTGCAAGATCTGATGAAGAATGTGTCATTTGTCATCCGGAGTGCAAGCCTCAGAGGGGAAAAGTCAGCTGCACAGGAACGGTAATATGTGTTTGTTTTTTTTATCTGTAACTAGGATAGTGTTTGTAAGTTCAGATGTGTTTTAATCGTGTTACACAAGTATTATCTGTAGAAGAAAAAACTATTTCTTGAAAAATGGAATATGAAATTCTCGGCTGTGCACTATTTGTTTCTTTGATTCATTTCCATTTTAATCTTTTACGTTACAATTAACACTTTGACTGGTTTTGTCGCGTGTTTTCATAAGTTTTTTTTTAACTCTCATTGCTCTCTGTCTTTTGAAGGGGGCAGATGAATGTGTGGCTTGCTCCAATGTTCAAGACGGTCCCTACTGCATGTCCTCTTGTCCCTCTGGAGTACTTGACGAACACAGAGGACTAATTTTCAAATACCCCAACAAAGAGGACCACTGTGAACCATGTCATCCCAACTGCACACAGGGGTAAGGGTGAGATTAAAACATCAGTTTATGAATAGGTTTGATTTCACTCATGTATAAAACTGATATATATATTTATGAAATCCAGTCAGAAAAGGTTTGGGCTGTTGTGTTGCAGGTGCGTCGGCCCAAGTTTAAACGATTGTAAGATATCAGGCGGCAGGTGAGTGTTTCCCCCTGCTGGTGGATATAAAACACTGCATGTCAATGTTCCACTATTACCGTGGGCTTGTTGCTTGGTCAGTTTAAAGAGCTGGTTTTGTTGTGCTCACTTTTTGGTTAATGATTTTAACTTTCAGAACTTTGTCTGCTGTGATTTTTATCACAAAAAAGGAGAAAACTCCTCGTACGTTATATAACAGGGTTACTTTGACTGTTTTTAGTAGATGGAAGCAGCGGTGCGTCCTTTTGCTGCCTTCCAGCAAATTAAATATCACCCCATTTCCATTAATTGTGTATGTTACTCATGTGTGGGCCAGTCAACTTTTAGAAAACACGAGTAACCGTGACCTTGAATGAAACCAAAATATGTGATTAAGCCGGTAGATGATTAGCAGATGATCGAAAGGGAGAGATGGCCAGTCCCTCTTAAAGAGAACAGCACAGGATCATAGAATGCTTATCCCTACCTAAGTTTACTTGTCATTTCATTTCAGTTTTGATTGAAATTTCAACATTACAATTTTTAGATTCAGAAAATTTGTGAACTTTTTTCTTAGATTCATCTAAACCAATCAATATGTCTTTGTCTTCTTAGATGCTGAGTATGTTTGAAGGTCTCGGTTTGCGCTTCAATCCACTTTTTAACTGTTGAACATGCAAAAGTATATCCTGATGTAAATAAATCCTCCAAAAATATTTCCTTTGGGAATAAAGACATCTTGGCAAGAAAGCTCAGGTTAGGTTCCTGCTAAAACGTCTCATTCTTTTTAAAACAACTCTGTTTCCTTCTGCAGCGGACAGATCACAGGTATAGCATTGGCAGTCCCAGCTTGTTTGATTTTCTGCCTCGGGTTGTTTTTCCTGGGGGTGTTGTACCACCGAGGCCTTGCCATCCGTCGTAAGAGAGCCATGAGAAGATACCTGGAGAGCGGAGAGGTCAGGCTTCAAACACCATAACATAATACCAGACACATTTGCTTCCGCCAAGAGGTGGCATGCAAAACTATTAATAACTCTTGAATATTTCCACATTTGTTACAAAGTAACCACAAACTTATATAAAAAGCAGTGGATTTTGAAATGTTTCCTTTTAAAGGTAACTCAGTCTCAGTCAGAGTAGATTTTACGTGTCTGTGAAACTTTGTCATATTTTGGTCTCAATGAGGTAGGTTACATCTCAGGTACAACACAGCCTGAAATCCTAATCAGACTGAAAGGGACACAGTTGAGGGAAAGCGTAGGCAGAGGAAAATCAGGACATGGAAAACAGCTGCGAAGGGGAGCAGTATGGCAGGGAAAGAAAAGAGAAAGTAGCAAAATATAGAGACGAGAATAGGACACCATAAAGGTAAAGGGTACATCTAAAGAAACCAACTCTAATGCACAAATCATAATAATACAATATAAATTTTTCAAAACCCTGTAGGAGTCACCTGAATATTTGTTCTGCTTTCAACAGAGCTTTGAGCCCCTGGGTTCGGGAGAGAAAGGCACAAAGGTTTTTGCTCGGATCTTGAGGCCGTCAGAGCTGAAAAAAATCAAACTCCTTGGTTATGGCATTTTTGGAACGGTACACAAGGTATTATTAATTTTGTATGTGATCAGTTGATATGACATGGACCTACCATGATCTAAAATACAGTGTGCTTAAGGGCTTTTGGACCCCAGAGGGAGAGACGGTCAAGATCCCTGTGGCAATAAAGACGATCCAGGACAGCTCGGGTCGACAAGCCTTCACTGAGATCACTGATGTGAGTCTCATCAAAATAAAAAAAATATGTATAAAACACCAAATGGCATGAACAGAGCTTAATTTTTCTTTGCAGCTTAAATATTCCAAGAAGGAAACAGCAATGCTCATTTTCTATCGATTTGCAGTAATACTAATCGATGTCTTCAATGCGTTCCCTCAATTTACAGCACATGTTGTCCATGGGCAGCCTGGACTACCCTTACATTGTTAGACTGCTGGGAATTTGTCCTGGTCCCAGTCTCCAGCTGGTGACCCAGCTCAGTCCCCGCGGCTCCTTACTGGAGCACATCAGACAGCATAAGAACAGCCTGGACCCCCAGCGCCTGCTCAACTGGTGTGTGCAGATCGCTAAGGTAAAGACAGCTGTGACTTCTCTGAGTAAGGTCTTAGATTGAATGTAAAGTAAAACCGCTTGTATCTCAGGGTATGTTCTACCTGGAGGAACACCGCATGGTCCACAGAAATCTGGCTGCCCGCAACATCCTGCTGAAGAACGACTATCAGGTCCAGATCTCGGACTACGGCGTGGCAGACCTCCTCTATCCAGATGACAAGAAATACATCTACTCAGACACAAAGGTAGATGCTACCATCTGGTTCAGTGTGAGATCACCCGCCAATGTATTTTCTTTGCGTTTTCAAGCAATGCGCATTTGTCCCCTCTGTTCAGACACCTATAAAGTGGATGGCGCTTGAGAGCATCTTGTTTCGAAGGTACACTCATCAAAGCGATGTTTGGAGTTACGGTAAGAAGCCTACTCGTCATGCGAAGCGATCCGTGTAGATGCTGACTGTGTGTGAACCCCAAGAAGAGACATTAAAAGCAGCGTTTTTGCTCCTTGACAGGAGTGACGGTGTGGGAGATGATGTCCTTCGGGGCGGAGCCGTACGTGTCGGTGCAGCCTCAGGAAGTCCCAAGCCTTTTGGAGAAGGGCGAGCGTCTGTCGCAGCCCCACATCTGCACCATTGATGTCTACATGGTCATGGTTAAATGTGAGCCTCTAGATCACTCCCTATGTGTGACCACAAGCACGTCGAGGTTTTCTCGTCACAGAGGCTGCTTCTATGCAATCATCTGCAAACAGTTTACTGCTTTTTATTTGCTTTTAGGCTGGATGATTGACGAGAACGTGAGGCCGACCTTCAAAGAGCTAGCGAGTGATTTTACACGGATGGCAAGAGATCCACACAGATACCTTGTCATCAAGGTGCAGATGATGTTTCTTGTTTGAGAGCTTTTTTTTTTTACTTATCCTTGATTTTACATCGTAAAAGTTGCTCCTCAACTGCTGTCCTGTCACAGGAAGGGGAAGACGCCCCGCCTGGAGAAATCCATCGCAGAGAGTCAGAGCGGGGACTTCTGGATGCAGATTTGGAAGACGCAGATGAGGAGGGGCTGGATGATGGTTTGACTACGCCTCCTCTTCAGCACTCTCCATCGTGGAGTCTTTCTCGTTCAAGGATAAATTCTTGCAGGGTAACAAACAATAAATGCACATCAGTGTCTTAGTTACATTGGAATGACAGATTAGTTTTAAACTACTGACACGATCAGTGAGTATCAGTTTTTTCTGCGACCTTTTTTAGAGTGGTGTATCTCAGCCTGGCCCGACCGGATACCTACCAATGACCCCAAGTCCAGCAGACAACATCCGTCAGGTGTGATGACCACACAGAAATCCCCTGTTGATTTCCCCAGTAAACTGGTGTTCATTCAAACCTTCTTAGATCTGATACATCATTTTTTGCTTCAGCTGTGGTTTCAGCGGTCTCGCCTGAGCTCTGTACGGACGCTGCCTGAAAGGTCAGAGGTCAGAGGAAATGGCAGGGAGGCAGAGGGGTTGCGGGCTGGAAGCCTTCGCCGAGCAAGGCTAGGCTCAGAGAGAAGCAGCCCTCGTGTGGCTTTAAATCGTCACAGGAAGCTTTCCACAGCCTCCAGTCCATCCTCCTACAAGGTGTGGACGGCGCAGGAGGATGAGGAGGAGTTGGACCACTATGGCTACGTTCTGCCTGGGTCACCTGAAACCCCAGAAAGAAGTAGGTTTTGCTTTTCTTACTGTCAACAAATTAAAATATTGAATGTTATTTTATTTCGATTTGTTAAATTAGGATTTTTTTTTTGCATAGATTCATGTAACGAATCATCATATTCTCTGAAAAACATCAGAATGATGGGTTTCGGTGTACGCTTTGATGGATACAGCTTACAACTAATTAAAACCCTAAACTGTTTTTCTTTGAAAACTAGAACATTATTCAGGACCGGTACAAAATGTGACCAAGAATTTCTTGTACATGTCATTAAATACTTTTGAGTAAGGGGCATTTCTACCTCATAAAATGTTTTTTATTGGTCTAATTTAAAATAATCTTAGAAACTAGTCATAAATAATAAAATAAATACTGGACACAATTTAAATATATCATTCTGTTTTGAATGAATTTATACGATACGTTTCACTTTTCAGCTGATTGTTTTTGTGAATTCTGCTGTTGAGCACAAATAGATCACTGAAACTTCTCATCCAGCCGTCTTTGTCTATTCTATGCTCTCAGGTACAAAAAGTAATCAGATACCTGAGGCTTGCGAAGGAGCAGCAGCAAAGCAGAGAGACGGAACGGTGAAAGATCAGCTCCACTGCAGGAGAGAGATCAAATCTGTGGATCATGAAACAGAGGTGGGCCGAGGGACTTGTAGGTATGAATACATGGATATCAGGCACTCAGACTCTTCAGAAGGAGGTGAGTCAGAATTGGAGAGATGTGGGAGTCAGACATCTTCGACGACTGGAGGGGAGGCAGACCAAACAGCAGGGGGGTCAGTCAAAGAGAGAAAGGGGGAAGAAGAAACCGAAATTTGTCACACAAATAAACAAGCGACAGTTCCAGAGGATCCTAGTGGTGGTGTTATGCCCGGGGCAGATGTTTCGGCAGCTGCAGACAGCACGGTAGAGGAGTATGAGGAGATGAGCAGATTTGAAAAGGTGCCTGGTGAGCGGGGGCACGCGGAATATGAGAACCTCCCAGCGAAGGCGAGGGCTGTTCCCGAGGAGACGGACAGTGACAGGTGTGCAGGGATCGGGGAATACATCAAGGTGTGTGCTGGCATCAGGGAACCTGGCAGCAACACATCGTTTGACAACCCAGACTACTGGCACAGCAGGCTGTTCCTCAAACCAGATGCTGTGCGCACATAATCAGTCGGACTGGGACAGCAAAAGGGGAACGGATGCATATTTGCTCGTTTTCTAAGATTTCCCTTCTCCCCCAGCTTATTTTGGTTTTATTTGAAAACAAAATTTAAAAAACGTTGTGTTTTTTTACTTCACTGGTGTTTACTGTAAGTGATAATTTATATGTAACCAAATATGAGTCAAGTGCAGAGCCATAAATTACAAGTGTTTACAAGCTTATCATGTTAAGATACGATGTTTGTTTTTTTTACTTCACTTTTTTCCATTGGCTAATTATTATATCATGTAAATAATTATTAAGCCTCTTTTGTACCTTATATTTACATATAAGTGAATGTTTTTAATGTGGTTTCATGGTTTTGCAAATATTTAATCATTGTATCATTGATGTGTGTATTGTAAATGGTTTCACTGTTACCACAGTAGTTGAATAAATAAAGGTATTCATTTTGTATGACTGCAGACTCATTCACTGGTTTTCATTGTGCTTGAATCTTTATATAACAACCAAAATTATTATTAGCTTGTCTTGAGGGACATCATGAACAGCGGAACATGACATAACATGAGGCAGAGGAATATCTCAATAAGTACCATTATCAAAATATTTTTTCTTGCTATATAAATATCGATATTTTCTTATTTCTTAATTTTCTAATTCCCCCATAGCTCAGGTTAGCATACAAATTCTTCTTATGTGCTATGCACTTGTCAAAAAATAGCTTCAGTAAAATGATTGTAATAATATTTAATGTATTTTACTAGCTTTTGTCTGTTCTTGTCTTTAAATAAGATGGCATACCAAGACACCACTAACTAAACAATACACAATGGATTCCTCTGTTTTCTTCAATCATCTTTGATCACATTTTTATGCTCGGTAGACGTTTCGTCTACTCGGGAGCGTTTTAAAAAAGAATTCCGAATTCACGTTGGTTTACTGGGGTATTGTATTTTATTATAATTATTTTAAAATGTCCGACATTGAACTCAAAGAAGCGAGTTCTCGGTGTAAATTATATAGATCTTTTTTGGGCCATAGTAGCTTGGAATGTGACCCCGTCAAAATAGACGTGAACTATCTTGACTTCAGAGTGAGTCTTTGACAGCGGGCGGTATCTCGCGTTAGCTGAAGTCAAGCGGAGCAACAAGACCAGTGTTGTGCTGCAAAAAGCATCCCTATATTTAAAGCCGCGTTGGTCGCCGTGAGAACGACTTTCTCACGCCGAAATTCCTTCGCTGTGAGATTTAGTTGAAAATCATGCAGTGAAAATTTTTTTATGTTGCTTCAGTTACAATATTTATTTTTCGGAGAGTGCTGCTATTTAATTGTGTTACGTCGTAGCGGTAACTGTGAAGGAAAAAATGTTCTTGCACATACATGTATCGTTAAATAAAAAATAGCATCAATTATGTGCTTAAGATAATTAATTTATTTAATTTTTTTGCTACAGTAGATTTTTTTTAGATGACGTATATTGAAAACGACTATCGTCGGTCTGAAGGTGCTTCCCTGACGGGGGCGCTGTTTCTCGCTCAACACCGGTGCGTTGAGCGCAGCGGCGCGGAAGCAGCGTGGTCGGTTCAGTGCCTGACTGACTGACAACCACCGGTGAGAAAGAGAAAAAGGTTATTCTAAGTTCGCGGTCTGCACACTGCCAACATGTCTGGAGATGAGGAGACACCAGAGCAGACCATCGCCGAAGACCTGGTGGTCACCAAGTACAAGATGGGAGCAGAGATCGCAAACCGTAAGAGGGAAAAAAAAAACTGCTTTATACAGATCAGTACGCGTGGGACGTTAGTTAGCGGTGTCAGCTATCCAGGCAAAGCAGCAGTGCCATGTGCCGCAACAAGGAACGGGACTGTGTTATAATAAAAAGAAAGTCAGTGCTTGTAACGGACACAAAAAGCGCTGGTCTTACAACATTGATGCAGATAATATCACTTAGTCATTTGAGGTCTGTTAAAATGAATCTAGCTCTGTGAGCTCGGCTGCTAGCTCTGTAGCGGAGCTAACTGGCTAGCAGCTAGCTGATACCGCTAAACTACCAGTTAACAATGGAAACCCAGGGTAGTAGGAATTGAATGTAGCAGGAATTTAAATGTAAACCTGCTAATTCAAATGCATACAGATTACATTTAAATGGCACTTATTAAAAGAATGATCATTAGTGTTATGTATTTAGGACCAGATTCATTTTCTTTGAAGCTAAGTTACACGCAAACACACTTATTGTAAGTAATAAAGGCTCAGTTAAAGTAATAACATGATATAAAATATCTAATCTATGTTGTTTTTGACGTAATAAAAACTATAGATTGTTATGATCTAATTTTATTTGTTACCTTGCCATCCAAATAAAATTTAAACTTGAAATCATTGGAGTCACTTGTTTAAATTTGCAAGCAGCTAATCAGCAGAAAATCTGAACCTACTAAAATAATAATTGTTACTATTAATAAAACATAATAATGTAGGGGTAATTTAAAAATAAATTGTATTGTCTCTTGTCCTGTTGAGCATTATAGCTAACATGGCATCCTGATAAAATCCCAAAAAATATTTTAATTCATTGCTTTTATGTCCATTCCTAAACTGGAGTCCAGTCGGGACGTTTGAAATGGCTGCAGTTGTCTTTCTCACAACAGGAAGCCTGTCCTTATTGGGATTTTTGTGACTCTTTTGATCTGCTTATTATTTTATAAAGCAGCTAATTTACTGGTTGTGTTGTGTTATTTTGGCCTAAAATGCAGCTGTCGGGCAATCTGGACAGTGTTGGCTTGTTTGCAAATGTAATTTTACGAAAATGAGATGAGAACAAAAAAAGGAGAGTGTCTGATCACGTCAGAAACCTAAACCTCCAGCCATCTGCTATTGTATTTGAAAATGTTAGACATTCAATATTTTAACTGAGCTTTATTAATCCTGCTTGATTTCCCTACAACATTACATTTGATTTGAGTACACAATGTGATGCCAGTGCCTTGCAAAAGTGTTCTGCTTGAACTTGTTCACTGTTTCTCCTTGTGGCATTTTGTATTAGGGATTTTCAAGAGTCAACTAATTGTTAGTTTTTTTTAACAGGACAGCGTTTGTTCTGTTTTTTTTTTGTTTTTTGCCTTGGTGGCTGTGGAGGCCATGTGTGTCGGATGAAAAACACAGCTAAAGGCGGTCCGACAAAGTTCTGATTTCAGAGGTGCTGAATACAGATGATGCCTGTGTTTTTGTCTTTTCATTTAACTTGACAAAATGTGAAAAACAATAAGGGTATGAGTACTTTGCGCATAGCACTGTATTTGTCTTGATAAGCTGTGTATTAGGCTTTGCATTCTTTATTCATCTCCCTTTCATATTTGTCCCGCAGAGGCTCTGAAGATGGCAGTCGAGGCTGCTGTGCCTGGAGTCTCGGTGCTCAGCCTCTGTCAAAAAGGAGATGAATTCATCGCAGCAGAAACCGGTAAAATCTTCAAAAGGGAGAAAGAAATGAAGAAAGGTAAATGCTTTTTTTTTTCCTCCCCTCACCTTCAGATTTCCTTCAGTCAGTGTTTCAGTCTCACCTTCCTCGTTCGCGTCGTCTTCCTCAGGCATCGCGTTCCCCACCTGTGTGTCGGTCAACAACTGCGTGTGTCACTTCTCCCCTCTGAAAAGTGACCCTGATGTAACCCTGAAAGATGGGGACCTTGTGAAGATGTAAGCTGCCATCGTTCGTGCCACTCCAAGCTACCAGAGAGGAAACTGTTGGCAGCGACGGCTCTCCTTACTTTGTGTTGTCTTGTTTTCTGTGTCCAGTGACCTCGGGGTGCATGTTGATGGCTTCATCTCAAATGTGGCTCATAGCTTCGTTGTTGGGGCAACAAAGGTGGGTTGAGCCATTTTATGCATGCATGCAGTGTTGCATCATTGCCAGCTGAGTAATAATTTTTTAACCTGGCCGTCCTCAGGACAACCCTGTGACAGGGCGGAAAGCTGATGCCATCAAAGCAGCTCACCTGTGTGCAGAAGCTGCTCTCCGGCTCGTCAAGCCAGGAAACCAGGTGACGCTGCTTCCTTTTCAAATAGACTGACTTGCAAAAGTATTCAGGCTCCTAGAACTTGTTTTTGCTCCATGGCTACCGCAAACAAAACTGTCATGCTTCTGTATTCAGTCCGCTCATTGCTGTGAGGTTTTTTTTCTTTTTTGGAATTGCAACTGCAAGTCTTTTGGATGTACTACCTCCTTTAGGGATTTAAAACCTTATGACTTATTTACAAAATGTTTTAACACATGCTTTTATGTAAACCACTGGATTCTAGCTCTGACTGCATGTTTGCAGTTATTGGACAATGAACACACACCAACATGATTGTTTTCAATAATCGATTGATCACAATAAGTTTGATTAATTTCTGCAGCCCAAGTGTGTTCTGAGCTTCTCGGAGACGGATCCATCTCCCATACATATGATCTCTGCATTTAATCCCAAGCATTACTTTTCAGTTCATCTCCCCATTATTCACTGCAACTAAACAAATTGACTGACGAGAGATTCTATTTGGAGGTGTCAATAGTTCAGGGGTGAATTCAAATGGATGATACGTTTTTCAGGTTTTGCAATTGTCAAAAAAAAAAGAAAAAATGTTTAAAACAATAGATTAAAAGCTAATTTATTAAGCTGTACCTTGTGATGGTCTATGAGGGGGAAACAAAATCCCAGTAAATTTCGTTGAAGTTTGTAGCCTTAAAATTAGAAAATTTGGTGTCTGAATGCTCTGATTAAACCTGACTGGTTGCTATGGGTCGCGGCTCCGCTAACACTTCTCCTCTCCTTCAGAACACTCAGGTCACAGAAGCCTGGAATAAAATCGCCAAGTCATTCAAGTGCTCCGCAGTTGAGGGTGAGTGCTAGATTCGTTTTTTTTTTGTTTTGTTTTTTTTTAATGAACAATCTGCTTAGCACAATTTTGAGACTAAAGTCCTTCCTTCATCGTCTGCAGGCATGCTGTCTCATCAGCTTAAACAGCATTTGATCGATGGCGAGAAAACCATCATTCAGAACCCAACGGACCAGCAGAAGTGAGCGTTCTCAGCGAACCGCTGCCCACTCGGTTGTTTTGTCCACCGCCGCCAACTGACCGCATCTGTGTGTGTGTGTGTTTACAGAAGGGACCATGAGAAGGCGGAGTTTGAAGTTCACGAGGTCTACGCTGTGGATGTGCTGATCAGCACTGGGGAGGGAAAGGTAACTTATGGTGTGACCAGATTTTTTTCCTTTATCTTCACAGTACTTGAGAATTAAAGAACTGCTTTCTCGTTTTTTTTTTTACGTTGCAGGCAAAGGACAGAGGCCAGCGGACCACAGTTTACAAGCGAGACCCCAATAAGGTCTACGGGTTGAAGATGAAAACGTCCCGCACATTCTTCAGCGAGATGGAGAGACGATTCGACACGATGCCCTTCACTTTGAGGTAACGTCGGCTCTCTTGGTCTCCGACGTTGCCGGTCGTTTTCACTCGCCTCCACCGACGGCCTTCTTTTCCTTTTTCGCTACTCTTTTGCGTCCTCAGAGCATTCGAAGACGAAGCCAAGGCCAGGCTGGGCGTGGTGGAGTGCGCCAAGCATGAGTTGCTGCAGCCGTTCGCCGTGCTGTACGAGAAGGAAGGCAAGTGGGACGATGAGCGAGGCGGGCGAAGAGTCGCGCAAACGTCACCATGTTGTTCTGGAAAATGTACTCGAGATGTAGCATGTCATTTTGATTTGTGGAACAAAAGATGCTAATATCCGAACAGATTTGAGTTTGTGAATTGTCACAAACTGGTCGAGTAATTTAGCTTTTCTCTGGTTCTCTGCTGCAAGTCACTGTCTGTCGGTGAATCCGCCTCCTAAAGGATTTTGATCTATTAAAGCTAAAGAAATATCTGTGTAATGTGAACTTTTGCATTTATAATTTCATCACCATCTTCACATTTTCCACTCGCATCTTTTCTCAGGGGAATTTGTGGCCCAGTTCAAGTTCACCGTTCTGCTCATGGCGAACGGACCTCTGCGGATCACCAGCAGCCTCTTTGAGCCCGAGCTCTACCAGTCTGAGCACGACGTGGAGGATCCAGAGCTGAAGGTTAGACTTCTTCATAAACTCTCGCATGAGCAGACATATGTTGTCTTTCACCTCATAAGTGTTTTGTTCTTAAAGGTTTTGCTTCAGAGTTCAGCCAGCCGCAAGGCACAGAAGAAGAAGAAAAAGAAGGTGACTTTCCTGCTTGTTTTTTTTTCTTTTAACATCTTTTCTAGCTCTTCCTGCGATTTTTAAACATTTTATCTCTGTTACAACAGGCTTCAAAGTCCGTAGAGAATGCGACAAGACAGGCGATGGAGACCGACGCTGCCGAGTAAATTTCAATAAAAGATGGCAGGAAACCCGATGAACCCAAAGAACAGACGTCACGATTCTTTCTGTCCAGACTGTCTGAGGGACTCGAGGGCGTATAGCTGCTGTGAATGCCTGTGATGTCAGTGTGGGAGGAAGCTGCTCCAGAATCCTGTCACTCCATAAAAACAGGGCATCAAGTCTCATTTATTCTAGACAAACTTAGTTTTACGTTCATATGAATTTCCATTCACACATCAACTTTAAAAAAAAAAAACAACTGCTAATTATCTGCCTCACGTTGGTCGTTTGTGCAAAATGGTTGACATACAGATTTTTTTTTTTATTACGTCGTGTTGCTGACAAATAAAGCTTAATTTTGATCAATTAGACTCCGATCAATTGCGTAATCTTTTCAAGAGTCTACTGCAGGCTGCCTAGATAACAGTTTCTACTCGCATCTTGAGACCGGTCATTTCAGTGGTGAAATTGTGGGGGGTTGTGGGGTTCGTTTTCCTCAGTGGTGGACAGTTCAAACTCCCATCGAGGTCTCGGTGTTCAGTCCTCTGGTGCCACCAAGAGGTCTGACAGTTGTCTGTTTTTACACAAGAACTCCAACAGCTGTTAAGATTTATGGGCGCTTTTGTAAATCCTAGTTTCAGAGACTATTTTTGGAAACAATAAATAACCAACTGACATCAACCTTGTGCTCGTTTCTTTGTGTGGGTGTGTTGTAATAAAGGCAATTTAACATGATTATTATTAAAAGGTATGACGTTCATCAGGCGTTATTGAAAACATCCCTTGTTCCCTTCGGAATAAAAGTAACACATAAAATTTCATTTATGAAATATGTTTTTAATCTTGAAATTTAGGTTAATTGCTGCTGCACTGGGATTCAATCTTACATGAGTCTTTAATCTTTTTCTTGAATTTTGCATACGGGACGCAAGCCAGCTTTGCTAATCTGTCTTCAGCACAACATCTTAACATCATTTGGCATCAACTGAAAAGCAAAATTGCTTTTTATTTAATGTATGTTTACCAACCTGATTATTTTTTTTATTAGAGGTCTCTTCTGGGCATGGGTTAGATTTTATTGGTTTTGTCAGGCGTGTCTTACTGTTATGTTATTCCTGTTAGTGTAAAATAAGTAGTATTTTACACTAACAGTATTTTACAGTAATAAAGAGCAGAAGAAATCTTATGTTTTTTGAACAAAAATCATGTTTGTTGTGTGTTTACTGGTAACCAAGTGCCACAAAGTAAACTTCAGATATTTATTTTTGCAAAATGTACCAGCTGTAAATTTCTTGTCTAATCAGGTAAGCATTATTTTGAAAGCCTATATTTTATAAACTATATAACTTATCAATTTGGTTTTAAGAGATAAGCGTTTTCTACTGCAACGAACTGCCACAAAGTATAAATCAAGATTTTTACTTTTGTGTTGAATGTGTTTTATAATATATCTACTACTAATGACAAAAATAATTAAATTCTGCAAAATTCACCAACTACACAATTCTTAATAAAATAAGTAGTATTTCAAAAGAGCACAAGAAATCTTATGTTTTTTTTAACAATAACAATATTTGTTATTAGTATGTTGCTGAGCAGGTTTTCTGGAAACCTAGTTCCCTAAAGTAAACATATGATTTTCCCTTTTGCAAAATTTACTAACTGTAAATTTCCTGTGTCTATAAGCAGATAAGCAGTATTTTGAAAGAGCTTGTGTTTTATAAACAATATTACTTATTAATTTGGTGTTAAGAGATAAGCGGGTGGTTTTCTGGTAACAAACTGCCACAAAGTGTTGAATGCCTGTTTTGACAAAAGGTCAGTAGTGGAGTCTGAAAAAAATCAATGAAGATAGCAAAAAAGTGGATAAGCTGTGTTGCCATCTTTGTTAATCTCCATCTCCAGCTGTGATTTTTCCCTCTCCACACTTGTGTAAAATTTGCAAAGGCTTGGCTGATGCTTTCAGGACAGTTAGTTAAACTTACTGTTTAACTAACAAATACTGTGTACTTGTCCAAAGGTTCACAAACAAGGCCAAGACAAGCATTATTATTATTTCAGAATTTGAGGTTAGTATAACAGAAATGTACATTAAATGTACAGTGGTACAGTTGATAGAAGTGTTGCCTTGCAGCAAAAAGGTTCTGAGTTTGATTCCCGGCCCAGGGTCTTTCCGCATGCGTGGGTTCTCTCTGGGTACTCAGTCCAAAAACATGACTGTCAGGTTAATTGGTCTCTATAAATTCTCCCAATGTGTGAGTGTGTGTGGTTGTCTGTCCTGTCTGTCACTGTGTTACCCTGTGACAGACTGGCGACCTGTCCAGGGATTACCCCGCCTCTCGCTGGAGATAGGCACCAGCAGCATTTTAGTGCTTGACTCCTTAAGTCGGTAGTTGGGTTTTTCTAATAGTTACCCCCCAGTGTAAGAAAATGGATGGATGTAAAAGAAATAGTCACGGGCCTAAGGAAAACAAAACGTACTCTTTCTCTTCTTATTTGCAAATAGGCCACCTTGACTTAACGAGATGTCATGGGCAACAGGTGATTCATATGATTGTTGATGTGGCTGGTCTATGGGAGAGACAGATGGCAGAGTGGGAGGAGATGCAGCTGGAGAGGTGCTTCTGGCTCTTCTTCTGGAAAGCCAGCGAGGATGGAACAATAGGAGGAGAAACAGGAACCAGATCAAGCACGATAACAGCCTCTTCCTGGTTCTGTGGCGTGATCTTTGGCTGCTCCTCTGCTCTGGTCTCTTTTGGTTCATCGATGAGGTCCTCAGCTTTTTCACCAGTAAACTGCTCGTCAGGTGAAAAAACCTGTTCTGTGGAGATGCACTGCTACAGACGTACCTAGGAAAGACATAATTTTACAGAAAACAGACATACATTTCTATAGACACATATCTTGCTCGCTCTCTGTGGACTAGATATAACGCACTGCAGAAGTACACACACTCTCACACACACATACATGCATTACCTACAGAAAGTCTTGGTAGTTGGTCTCCAAATGAGTAATTAGGCCTGCTACCCACTTGCTTGTAGACTTTTCTTCCTTAGCAAAAAATAAAATAGGCTTGTAGCCTAAAGCATGAAGTTTGCGCACCTGCAATTGACGAAACAAGTTTTTCTGTTTGCCTGTTTGGCCGTTTGACACTGTGTGCATGGCCTGAATTTGGGGTATGTCATACTTAAAAAACGTAAGAGCAAAAAAACAACAACAAAGACTTCTGACGGACAGACAGACAAACAGAACTGTTGACAAATTAAGTGAAGAACAATAAACAAATTAAGGACACAATGATGACGAACAGATATGACAGTCGTGACTCTTAAAAGTGCTTTTTGTGTGTGCTATGAAGGAGCAGAAAAATATTTGTGAGATGATGAGATCAAAGAACAGTTGACATGAAAAACAAGAAATGTTCAGATTTCGGAAGTTCTTTATTTCTCTTCATAAATTGCAACAGCAATAAACAAAATAGACAGCTGGAGGGAACTTTGCCTGTAATGATCCAAGTCATTTTTTATTTCAAGTAAATGACTTTGCTGCAATCAGTGTATTTAAATGGGCTCATAGACAAAACTTTAAGGATTATCACAGCCTGGGGTCACTGGTGTTTATAGCAATCCTCAAATTTTACAACAAGAATGACTATAAACAATTCTGTGACTATCAGGGCTAATTAAATGTATTAAGTGCAGGTTCGGTTAGAACCGTATGGGCGCCAAGAGGCTAATGTAGCTAGCTTCCCGCCTATTTCTTCATTTAGACAAGTTACAAACGTGTCTAAATGTCTTCAACCATTCGCGGCACAGTCCGACTGCCATTAAGTCCTAAAACTGTAATCAGCAACTTTATAACGTAACACTGTAGTTATTTTTTTTGTTTTATACTACAAAAACATTTTTGGCAGATTCAGGTTTGCACTCACCCGCGTGCAAGTGTGGCATGCGATGACATCAGCTTCTTCTTCGATTTATGGACGGGTAGGATTTTTATTTTAATCTAATGGACACGAAGTGCATGCTGCTGTCATGTGTAACCTCAGACTCCAAATACGTTTCCTTTTTTCATTATGTAAAAATGAGAATATTACGTTATTTACAATCATGAGGTTACGATGACATCGGTGAAACTGGTGTAATTCTACCATATTAAAATTTTTGTGTCTGTTGCTAAAAAATAAGCAGAAATTAAGATATTGCACACTGCTGGTTACCAGGACGAAAGAATGGCAAATCACTGTTAGAGATGCTGTGCAAACCAAAGTTTTGGAAGTGTCTTAACTACAAAGAAGAATTAAAAGATTGATAATAATGTATTAGGATAAATATCCTTGTCACATTTCTACATTAATAATTACCTGGTATCTAAAAAATGATCAGAAGAGTAGTAATTAAAAACCTTTTGACTCGTTTCATTCCTCTCCAGCCCAGTCTTCCCACATGTGATTTGGAATGGATTTCCTTATTTGAAACATCATTAATTGTATCTAATTATTAAAGATATGGTTAAGTTTTACAACTACCTTATTTTAAATTTTCCCATAGTTCAGATAATTACTCATGAAGCTCATGCTTTAAAGCATGAACAGGTAATTTCCCTTATCTCTTGCCATTGGAAAAGTTGCTTTTAAAGATATGTGTCATATGGTTTGTCTTCTGTTGTGGACAAAATGAAACTCAACATATTTGACCACATGAACGTGTTGAGTTGTTACCATTTACTGTTTACAACTCGTGATATGCTCCTGTGAAACTCCGATGAGTTTTTTGTAAATAATACAACATGTGGGATCATAACAGGTGTCTTTTACAGCTCTTGAACATTTTAGAGATAAATTGGTTGAACATTAACTGTTGGAACTGAGGCAGCTTCGGTAGGCAAGAGAAGAGAGCCCACTAGATGGCGCCTTTCAAAGTAAAATCAAGCTGAAGGATCAAGCTGTTGTTTCAAAAGGGGTTTCAGTCCATGTAAGAATAGAAAATACAGTTTCCTTTATAGGAGCTGCATTGCCCTATAATACGAATAGTAGCAATTGCTAGTTCAATCTCGAGCTTCCAACAGCTAAAAATATATGTTTCTGTTTGTTGACTAAATGTTTTTGAAGTTCTGCCAAGGCCAGAGGTTTCACTTGAGCATGAGACCCAGTTACCAGCTGACTTCGACCTTTTCTTACATCAGTGCCCACATCATTTCAACATCTCAGACTCATAATCCTGTGACTTCCACTTCTGCTTATGCTGTAACTTACAGAAGATAATTCAATTTTTCCTCTTATCAATCATTTTATTGAAACATTTATTTCTTAGTGTGAGGTTTTGAGGTTTCAGAGACCAGTGGAGGCATGTTTCTTAAGATTTAGCTGCAGAACTAATAAACTGTCAGAATGTACGAAACAAATTACAGTGCTGGTGGATTTTTTTTAAAAAGGTGAAGAGTTGGCTCATTGAGTGGATTGAAATGGATAAATTCCAAGTGTGCTCAAAATGTTTTTAAAATGTTTTCAAAATGCTTAAAAAAAGTCATGAGAAAAGAGGATGTTCTTTTTTTGCAGACACAGACACTGTAATGTGTGCAAAATATGTAATGTTTTAGTCCCATTTACAATATGGGACTAAAAGCAAAAATCAACAAGACTGACAAAAACAGGATAATCTCAATATCCAACTAGAAAAATAGCTGTTCCTAGCGAAACAGCTGTGAGAATGCATATTAGCAGAATGTCTGCTGCAGAAAAGCAAGAAAAAGTAGAGAGAAGCATAAGAAGTGAAGGAAAGCAGAAGAAATGGAAATAGTTTAAACAGTGGA